>JAMKCH010020186.1:0-85967 GCA_023653785.1 Ophioderma brevispina
GTTTTTACAGGATTTTTACGCTAACTTGTACATACAATGTGAGCCAAACACCAGGCGGTGGTGGTCAAGAAATCTTAAATTTTGTACAGTAAAAAGTGATTTGCAACTGATGTAGTTTGTCAGGTCAGGTTTCCTTTGAGGGCCTGCTACTGGTATCATGGTAACCAGTACTACCTGTCCCAGGACCAAGTTGGCGGCTAAACCGACACCCCATCGGGTTTCTAAGGAATCTGATGAGGAGGGTAGCTGGTTACCCTGGTAGAATGAAAAAGAAGATCTACCTACAAGGGCGTCAGCTCTGGAGAGCTAATGGCGGCCATCCAGCACATGCTGCGTGTGGATTGGCGTCAGGAAGGGCATCCGGTCAATTATATTTTGCTCCAATAAATCCTCATACAGCAGTATTGCTGAGGGCGAGGTGTATCCAGCCCCCTCATTTACGGGGACAAAACCGGATTTAAAACTTTGGTTTAACAAACTTTTAACTTAGCTTACCATTGCGATGGATTTGAGGCTCTTCTGGCATTTCCCGATGTAGTATTGGGATATATAGGCCTACCTACTGGAATTTTTTTGCCTAGAGTACATTTTGGGAGGTTAACATGAGCATGATGTCCTCTTTGGAATACAAGTGCCCTCCACCCGGTGTCAATGAGCCGGTAAGATTCAAATACGATACTAGGCTGGCCATTTTAGGATCAGTAAAAATCAACACCAGTTTATATTTCAAACTGTAAATTATGACACATCAAGAGGGAAAATGCCAATGCGATTTGCACTGACATCATACACTTTTCTAATTTTATGTTGACACTTACTTTACACGACCCGTATTACATATGTTTAACACAAAAACTTGTTATTTTATATTTTTATGGGTTTTGCAAGATACACATCATTTTCCCATTGAGTTTGTGCAATAACGCCTTTGCACGGTTAGCCGTGAGATTTTTTATTGTCAGCAGATAAAGAGTTACCTTTTAACGTTACTACTAGTTGTTTACTTCCATGTGTGTGTGCACACAGCAAATAAAATGGCTACAGTTGAGAGATTTAAAACAATCTCATACAACTTCCGTTAGTGGCTAAGGGGAGTGGTTCCATATCACTCCCACTATATTTTATATATTTTCATAATTTATTTATTTTTTTGGTATGAAAAGAAGCGCATTTTAAAAGGAAGACAATTACAAAAAAATAAGACTTAAACGTTTTATCCGCAAACCAGCTGTTACGAGACAAAATGGGCTCCATTTTTCATAGGACCCCGGTCACTTAAGTGCTAACACCATAAAGTATAGGATATGTTACAAACATGGATATGAGACAAGGGTTTTAACATAATCGGTTAATAATCACTTTCATGTTGATGCAATCAGTATTCAAATACTTTTTTGTATGTATTTTGTTGCTGTACCTTGAATGAAATTATCATATTAAATTAAAAAAAAACGCGTGTTTTTTTGTTTTTAGAAATTTTAAAAAAAATGCATCAAAAATCTATCTTGCATGTCCGTAACAAGTACGTATCCCAACATACCCTAAACTGATAAGGACAAAAAAACACCATATAAGGACAAAATAGGATAGTGTAGGTCTTCATTGCTGTCCGGACGGGACACGGATAAGCACGTATTTGAAGGAGATTTCATATCTTGAACACCCGGTGTTCTATCTTCTGTCATGTTTCAGTTGTAAAAAAATATTTATGAGAGTTTATAGTTTATCCTCACTTTAAAGCTTATTCCTGCAAATTTCAAATATTTGACCTTTTGGGGACCGAGGCTTGATCATTGATAATGTGCTTGTTTTTTAAGTATCGTCTGGTCATAATGAGAAAGCAAGGATGCCTACAAATTGAAGGCGTGTCAGATTGCCGTCGTTTATTCATTTGTATGAAATGATTGAGTCAATCATTGTATATAATTATATAATTTATAGATTATAATAATAACCCAGTTCTTGACAGCTACTGAGCAATCAACCCACGTATTCTTTATTGCAAAAGCAATTTAAACAGATTTAATCTAGTTCATATATATTGTGTCGCCGGAGAAGATCTAGGCGGGAGGCGCTCTCTCTACTATTAGAGTGTAAACAGGCCCTCTGTACGAGAGAAATTGAAGAGGAATATCGAGGGCGTATTAAAAAAAAGTTGGCAGCAAACGATGGTCGGCCAAACCTCTTCAATGAAGCAACTCAGTTAACTGAATCAAAACTCTCTAGATACAGGGTGAGAGTAAAAAAAACTTGGACCCTGATTGCGTCGCCATTTGAATTTTAAATAACATACATCTAACATATCTGATATCATCGGAAAGCCTACTCATTATCTTAATTTGCTGAAAGATAATACAATCCGCATAAGTAGAGGCCGCAGAACTACAGTCCTTTTGAATTAAGTAGTCAGTTTTTACCTCTATCCACGGATTCCCATTTATAACTCTGCACGCAGGCCAACTAAGCAAATGTGAGTTCCGTGAACAGAGCGAAAAGAGACAACCTTGATTCAAACGACTGTAGCCAGTCTATACCTAAACGATATGAATGATTTTGCACCAAAGAAAGATACCGAAATAGGCTTTCAGATGATACCAAGTTTAAGATATATGTTACTTAAAAATTCAAAATGGGGCCACAATCCGGGTCAAGTTTTGTTTGACTCACCTGTTATGTAAGATGTCCACTCGTTCAAAGGGTTTAAACGAGGCACACTTTTTTTGTCGTAGAAACACACAATCTGAAAGGAGTGAAAGTGACCTTGTAAACAATATTTTAACTCTTTGAATGTGAACAATTCGTTTTCCACGCTATTAAGAGCCTGAAAAATTTGACCACTCAAAAGAATTTTATACTGAGCTTTGATGAGAAGAGAGAAAAAAAAGTCATATGAAAAGAAAAAGAAAATTTAGATTTAACACTTTGTAAATCACCCGCCTGTTATCAGGTTAATGACTACACCCTGACAATCACCGTAAAAAATGAGGTAGCGGTATTGTGTTATTAGTCTAGGAGCACTCCCCTAAACACACGGCAGTTATATGCTCGTGTTTTTTGGAAAAAAAAATGGCCAAAAAGACATTTTGGAGATTTAAGGGATATAAATTATATTTTTGCGTATACTAACATCTTACATATTTGTATGTCTGCGGAAGCAGAGTGGCACTTGGTGTTGGTGTATGTGTGCTAAACATGTTTTAGAATCCTAACTCTTTACCCATTGATCAATTAGATGGGTTGTCCCGATCATGGTATGGGCCGCGAATTTTACATTTTATTTTCCATACTCACATGTAAGCGCATCACCAAAAATCTAATGGTTACAAATTTTGAGTTAAACGATCGAGCTCGTTGGTAGTTGAATCCAAAAAAGGTACTTAAATTGGGTTGGGGAGAACTGTGTCGTCTCCACAGTTGGGGACCGTTTTGGTTCATAACATCAAAAGGAAGAATTTCCTGCGCCTTCTTAAATTTCACTGGGGTGATGAGCACAAATATTAAATTTTTCAGATGCAAAAAAATGCATTCTAATGGGGAACAAGGTTGTCGATCGAACCAACCATCTTTAACTTCATACTCGGACAGAATTGAACAACTGACCCAAGATCTCCGTATGTGGGCTAATAAAGCTTCATACTCGGATGACCAACAATGAACCTTGACCCCCATTTTTAAAGAAATCGCGATGGTGAGATGACACATGCGTTCAGGGGACCGCACATTTTGTTAGGTTATGTAGAGTTTATAGGGAAATTTAATTTGGATTGTTGAAGGTATGATTGGATATTTGTCAGAGAGGACCTCGTCAGTGTATTTTCCGAGTGGGATTGTTCACAATATGCATGTCCAAATCAATAGGATAAATGGAGTACGCTTATACTACGCCAAAAGCGCGTAGTGTCCCATATTATATTATTCTTCTGTATTAGGACGCTGTTAGACAGATTGGTGTTTCTTGAAATGTCTAAATAGAACTGGAAAGGTTAACGTTGCAAATGAAGTTGTATGAAGTATCGTAACCTTTATAGTCTTTATGACAAAACATTTTAAATTATACCTTTGTATTAGATTTATGACATTTGATGTGACGAACAGTACTAGCCCCCCGGTATTCTACCATTATTTGTTATATAATGTAAATGAAATTGTATTTTAGGGTTAGAGTTAAATTTTCTGTGGTGTCCTAGTGTGTGACAAAGTGATTCTTAAAGAATAACAGATACAGAAGCTTATAGTGAGTCAAAAGATTCCAGTGTGAAAGCAGTATGTTTGGTTTACATCACACATTATACTATCTGAATGTAAATTTCTTAAGTTCTTGTAAGTAATATATGTTTGTTTTTTTTTTTCTTTGTACATTTGAGGCGATGAACTTCATACGTAATAAACATCAGTAATAAATTTGTATGTAACATTTTTCGTGTATATTATTCAATAGTGTGATATCGCTCTAATAGTAAGATTTCCTGGAAGAGTTCATCTTCAAATCATTGAAAAGCGGTGAATAAAATCCATCAATTCCTTATAATAAAAAACAAAGCCAACAATCACCACACAAATCAAAGATGTGAATTGAGCGTAAACTGCCGACGAAGTTAATATATAAAATGTAAATAATACATGTACATAAAAAAAAGTGAAACATTGTGAAACAAGAGTCTGACTAATGTAAGTTACCGCGAAAATTGCTCTGGCTTAATACAAACAGACATCAATTACATTCTGTATGTACATGGGCTTCCGCCTAGAAAGACTACAGTATATCGTACTTTAAGAATCCTTGGGATTGTCATGTTTTTTTGTAAAACTGAACTAGTAGAGTCTAAAAAATACAGGTTGAATCAAATTATCGTTTCACCCTAAGGAAGGGTTCCTAAGAACACTATCAGTGATCAACGAAAAGAGTCAAAATATTTCCAAATTGCAGCTCAAAACTTAAAATCGGGTTTAGGTCCTGTATAATTCTCATAAGTTATTTTTCCAACTGAAGAATTGCCAGAAAAGGAAGAAAACAGCAGTCTTCAAGATTGGACTTCTCCATTGAATTACGTGTGTAGTAAGTGTGACGTTCGGAAGAATGGTTTAAAATATCGGATTTCGTGCTTATTAGGTTGCTTTGTCTTATCATTTGAGGCGTATGTAAGGGTACCAGTTACTTGGTAACAAGGGACATGGCAAAAAATTGTTTTTTGACGATTTTTTCGATTTATGATGTAGAAATCAATGATACGTGCCTATTTAATTTTTTTACTGTTTTTGTAATCTTGGTTGATAGTAATTATTAAAAAAAAAAAAAAAAAAAATCCAAACTTTTTGAGGGGGTCCACGTGTTAGGAGAGGAGGCATTTTGTATCAGAGAATCAATAACATGAGAGAGAGAGACAAAAAACTGGAGATGTTTTACGTACCGTCGGGCATACTACTACGTATCAAAAAAAAATGTTGCAAGAGTTATAGATGGATCTTGCTTTAATGCATATCCTCTATCATAGTTTTTAATAAAGCAAATCTAATATAGTTCCAAGGGTGAAAAAAATGAAAGGAAATTGACTGAAAAATAAGCAGATATGGACGAATTTTGTAAGCACACCTCTTTTTACTCCATCCCAATGGGAGGGTCACGCAAGATATTACCTATGTACCAATATACGGGGGATATAATGATGAAAGTAATGATGACCCATGTTATCTTGTTTAATTGCTCTATAAATGCCATATATCCTTTATTGATCTTAAAAGGAATTGAAGGTTCACACCAAAATTCACCAATTAATCCTGATGTGTAAATTAAAAAGGGTTTTCAACACTCAAAATATACTGATCCCGGTGGAGAATCAAGGCTGCCAATAAGAGGACTCTAAACTCTTAGCAATATCCTAAACTATGGGCAAAATGTGGGAATGGTGTGTGTATTCGTCATAGTAGTTGGCACTTGGTATAAATAGATTGATTAAATAAATCGTCGTAGTGAAATTAATCTAGAAATGTAACATTTATTAAGGTGACAAAGGCATCATGATATATTACGTTCTCACAAACACAGGTTTGATGTGGTAAATCTCATAGGATGGAGAAAAAAGGGGTGTGCCTACAAAACCCGCCATTCTTTAGCGTATTTTTCAGTCGATTCTTTCCATATTTTCAACCAATGAAAGTTATATTAGATGGTTTATGAAACAACAAAGTTGAAATATCTATACAATTGTTTGTGAACGTGATTGATAGATAAGGGTGTATTTGTATAGAATTAGAATCTGCCGGATGCCACCTTGGCACCCTTGTGGCCATTTGAGAAATTACAAGATGGGTTTGTCATAGATGATAATTATCTATTCGACCCTATATATCAAAATATGGAGTAATAAATATCTCCTATGGACCATGGAAACAAGTAGCCATGGCACTTGTAACATTGAGTATACTTCAAAATTTAAAACTGGGAAGCCAATCTAATAATTTTAAATATGCCTATTAATAGCAAATACCTGCAAGAAACATAAACATGAAGTAGTACTTAGATTATGTTGTTAGACACAAGAAATGTGTTGCTGTACTTTTAACTGATTAACATGACGTAAATCAATATGGCAGCCAAAATGTGAATATCTTTAAAAATACTTGACACTTGACTTAAAAGGCTGACTCAGAAGATCCGATGAGGGCGAACTCAATTTTTAAACAAAATCGTCTGTTTTGCATATAAATATGATTGTCCATAGAATAATCCACTGTTGTGTGAAATAACTAAGCTCAAATCGAGTCCTTATATAGACAATCACAACTTTGTTTATAAAATTCCGGATCCGGATCAGGAAATTTTGTTATAGACGGTTATCCTAGGTATTGATATACTGTGCATAAATGTTGCCGTATGATGAAAACGAAAAAAAAATCCGCCCGTTAATCTTAACTTTGGAATTAAGCATTTTAGGTTACTAGCTTTATTTTCTAGTTTGTCTATTTTTAATGTCTACAAAAAAAATAGTATTTAGAAATATTTGAGGCAGCCTTTAAAGTTGTGAATGTCTGCTGTCATTTTTCAGCAAAAAAGAGCTTGTTTTGGTAGTTTAAAAAAGGATTACACTTGGTGTCCTAAAAAGTAACATTGCGACAGGACAGACACCAGGTGGGATCATGTGGTTAATGCAGACAGTTAGTGTCGTCGAGGACAAAACGCCGCCAGTCTTGAACTACTGGACAAAAATTATCTTCGGAACTGAGAAGAGTCCCAGGATTAGATACCGTGGCTTTTCTTAGACTAATTCCCGATGTTGTCATTGACGTCTTTGCTGTTAGGGATGTCAACGCTTCTCTTAATAAGTCGTCACATAAGTGGACTGTCTGACTGTAAAAATCTTAACAGTGAGTGCATCATATTATGGAATTGTAAAGGTGTTTGGGACATTCAAAATCTTGAACCAATCAATTGAATAAATTCAGATTACAACATGTTATCATATAAAATTCAAATTATGGGCACAACGGTCATTTTTGTGCTTTAAAGGGTATTTTCGACCTTGACGGTCACGAGACGTTCGTGACAGTGTTAAGTACGTTGTTGTTTTGTAGTGTAGACCAGTTAACACTACGTCACTTCTTTTGTTGAATGCCAATCCATGCCTGCCAATCGTTATGGGCCATAGTATTTTAGTAAAACTCTAACAGATACATTGCCCAGGGTGGAACAGTTCAGGCCGACCTAGTTCAAGATAACAGCCCTCACATTGTTACAAAACATGCTTTACTGGTCTATATAGGACGAAGGAATTTTAAGCAAGTTTATTTTAGTGATGACACTTTAGGGCCTGGTAGCCCATTTTGGCCATCTCCTCGACGTCATTCATATGGTATTCAGAAGGTGTATATTATATGTATTTTATATGGATGGAAATCTTAGTCAAAGTTGAAACATTTACGAAAAATGTTTACTCAACTTGGCAAGACTTACTAACGATAATAGTTCCTCTTTTATCAATATTAAGTAATAAACATAGGATACAGAATAATTATTCTGTTGTTTTATTTTTCTTACTTTACGCACTCGCGCCACGCCAAAGCACGCGCAGCGACACCTTGTGATTTCCGAAGCTCGTTGCCCATTTTTGGGTCTGCATTTTAAGTCTTTTGTGAGAGTTACCCAGGATAATTTTTGCCTAAAAGATGATGAATTTGAGCCTAATAGCCTGTGAAACTACTACCGATCAGGAATTTTATAAATTTTGGACACGAATTGATTATATATATAACTAGATATTGATGTACATATTTATCATATATGAAATATCAGACTCAGGTTGGCATCAGTTGAGATGCCGACCCGTCCGTAACGGCCTTCTGTAAATGCTTCCCGGGGCACTGCATCATTGGGTAGGTCGCGTTCATTATATCATAATAGGCATAGCTCTTATTTATTTATTCGGCATTCTGTATTTGGTACAACATCTTGTGTTTGTTCGTTACTTATTGTTTTAAATGTAAATTATGAAGAAGGGAATGGGTGTGGGATGTGTATTTACTTATCTTCTTCCTTGCAAACCAGGCGCTGTAGCTCAGAATATTTCTACGAACAGTACTAGTAAGTATCGGGTCTGTATTAAACACACACACCCACACACACACAAAACACACACACACACGCGGCGCGCGCGCCGCACGCACACCCTACTTGCCAACGAGCTGAGCGTCGAAAGCCCCGCTCTCAACACGCAGGCAACCGGAGTCCCTTGTAGAGCGTTTGTTACGCGAAACTTAAAAGCATTCTTTAATCTCGAGCGCACGAGGAGCGGGAGCGCGCGAGGAGGATCTGTGCATACTATTGTGCGAATGCTGGTGCTAAACGGCATTTACATTTGAGATGGGTTCTCTTTTTCAATAAAAAGAAGGAATTGGGGTAGTGGGTAAATTTCAAAAAGGTCTCGGGGGGCCCAATTTTTGGCTCCAGTGAGTGCGCAACTTATATAAAAAAATAACGGCACCATTTTGAGCGATTTTTTCCCTCTGCATTCAAATAACGTTCATAAAACAAATTTTTCCACAGACCATGTAGTTAATTTTGGCAAAATATGTGTACTTTTTATGGTTCTATCTCAACAACGAATGGTGGACTATTTTTTCTTTAATATGTTGTTGGGGTCGATTTTTTTTTAAACCATGTTTATGCGAAATTTAAAAAAAATTATGGACCGGGACAGATATATTGACACAAACCCCTTAGGAGGTGTTAATGAGTGCTGAAGATATATGAACAGACCAAAGGGTTAGGTGTACGATTACCAGAAAAAGAAAACAAAAAAATATAAACCGCCAACGGACACGTGTTTTGGTAATGTTTTCTTCTACTTTCTTTGCATGTGTAGGCCAATATACACGATATATGTGATTGGAATATAGGCACGGGCCGCTCAACCAGTCGATAATAATTTCCTTCCGCCATACATATTACTACTTTAAACTGTCCCCTTGCATCATCGTTATAACTGCACGCGTTAATGGTGTCTTTATGGTGATGAAAAATTAGTCTCGAACATGTCCTTCCGAAGATACACTAGGAATTGGCAGTGGTATTAGCCCATAGTTTGATCTACGTTATACGGAAAACAGGAGTCGCCCAGTTGGTACTTCGATTCGAGATAATTATCCAAGAAGTATATCCATTCCTAATCGTTTTTGGTGCAACATATGTGAATGATATTTGCAGCAGGCTCCGAAAGGTTTTGAACTACAGCAGCAGAAACGGCAACTAATGGTTTTTTTTGATTGACTCTCAGATTTGGAAAATGGTTAAGTTGGTGTGTATAATAAGAAGAAGTCACTATCAGGGGGCAGCTTTAAGGCAGACACAACGAGATTATTAGAACGGAAAATACCAATTGGTTTGAAAAGGCAACTCTTCAATCAGTGTATTCTGCCAGCCAATTTATGGAAGTTAAAACCCTGTGGTTGTAAAAGACGGAGCAAGAAATGGAAAGGAGAATCCAAACAACCCATAGAAGTAGTGTGTACATTTTCTTGAAATGACTTAAAATGTAATCTCCTTTTTTTCCTGAATATCAGTGACCATTCATGGGATGTACAAACGTTCCATTGACTCCGCAAATATGGTACGATGATAAGTAAATTCGCCCCTTATGAATAGGAAACGGACGTCAGATCGCAGGGACTGCAAAGGCATTGTTCTTGTCCATGACGTTAAAGCTTTTGGAATTCTTTTCACCGCCCGATTAGATTGAGATACAGCCTCATACACGAAGAAAATTAATACTCAAACTCTATGCGGGGTGTTGAATAACTTTGATCGTATATTTCATAATTTATTAAAAAGGGGAAACGAAGATGAGCAAAAATCTGAAAGAAATTTTGATTGGCAAACATCTTGGTGCAGAACCCAACACCAATACACTTTTAACCATATTAATATAGGACTCCATTTCTGTTCAATTAAAAGTTTGTTCGGCACCGGTTCACTCGCATTTCATATAGGTGAGATTGTCTCGATTTATGTCATGAACGCATAAATTTAATAAATGGGGCTCTTGCGCGCAAGTTACGGATTTTGGTCTGCACAAAGTTGTTAGGTCACAGTTTGCGAAACATTTTTTTATCATGAGCTTGGTTTACCTTCGTTCCTTTCGAATAAAAGGATGAATGAATGAAAATATAGGGGTCAAAGAAACTGAAACACCACGTAGAACTATAACTTACATTAATTCGTGAAAGAGGACAGGTCAATTTGTGTTCCAAGTATGTAACAATAGATTAATTTAAATCGGGGTGATGATATAACGCCTGCAATCTTTTCAGTTGATGGATAAATAACAATGGCTCTGCAGTTCGATGAAAAAGGGAATCGTGAAGTGTTTGGTCTTCTTACATACCGAGCGGATTACTTATCAATAGCCCCAAGATTTGCTGGAGTCAATTGGGGGAATCATGTTGTACTCCCGTAGTCACTGATATTCAGGGCATAAATTGAGATGACATTAATTCATATTCTCGAGATGTGCACATATACTAGACGTGAGAACACACGTAGAAACTATCTATAAATTTAGGAAAATTATTCGGAAGATAAGAATAAAGATTATGTACTTCCAAGGCGGATTGCCCAACCTTGTCATTATCCGGCAGTCTTTTCGCTTTGACCTCATGGCCAATGAAGGAACTACATCCTAGAAGCGCCGCACACCCAGTTACAAAACTTGGCATAGCTTGGGAGAGGCAGCTATTCCAACAGTTGGACGATACGGGCTGATGATGACCATGTTGGACTGGAATTTGTTGTTTTCCAAATCATCCCAGCATACGAGAATAAAATACATGCACTGGTGAACCAGGGTGCAGGTTTTTTAGTTAATGACCCATGTGGAGACATCACGACGAGATGAAAAGGCGCGAACAATTCTACCAGCGATCGTGGTAGAGAGTTTAGTTCATATTGAATGCACACATTGTTGGTACAGGGTGACCCAAACAAAAACTTTACCCAAAATGAAAGTGAGATGTTCCACTTTCTGTAATTTGATATCTGTGGATTTTATTTTATCTGAACGACCAGGGGAAGAGGAGCACCTTACGATTTTTTGCTCATTTTGGTTGAGCGGTGTTGGTTCTCAAGATATGTTACACTGACTGTCCACGAGCATCATTTTCTTCAGGCATGGTGGAAAACCAATTGTAACATCAAAACTAATTTATCGAACGGTCTTACTTTTCTATATTCAAGTTTCCTCCATGATTGCCATGAACTTGTACTAGCCCTGGTTGCATGTGTTCGAACGTTTCTTGATGTTACACGCGTTCTCTAATGCGGTATGCATCGTGGATCTTCGTCGTAAGTCTGGTAATGTGTTTGGGGCCCCTCATTTGTAACTCTGGCTTTGTACTTCACCCATACTCCAAAAATCTAGCGGAGCCTCCTTGATCAGGTGACGAGGGGCCATTTCCTACCGCATGACACTAATCAAAGTATCCGATTTGGAAAGAGTTCCTGAAGGCGGTTTCTAACCGTCCTGAAGAAAGAAAACCAGGCACAGACGAATTGCTCCATACTCTCGCTGATGAAGAATGCGCCGCAACTCTGGTCCTCCCAATGTTCATTCATGATATTGAGAAACCGGGCACCATTTCAAAATTTTCTCAATAAAAATGGGTACAATTAGGGATTGGTACCTGTAACAAACTGCATAAAACTGCAACTTTCCTGCGATCATTAGGTATGCGTAGACAAAATCATTGGCAGGTTTTCCTTTTGGCCGCCCAGTTACTCTCCTCACATTCTCACTCTCACTTCTATTAAAGGTCCCAGGAATGAGAGATGATAACCTACTACAAATCTATTACGGGACCAGTTCCATCGAAATTAAACAGGGCCAGAAAAAAAAGAATACAATACCAGTGACATCATTAGTGAAACTATTGTTTTCAAGCTTCAAAGTGTCATGAATAGATTACCACCAGTCAACTGGAATTTTTCTAGTACTCTCTGTTGAAAAATCAATAGTTCACTAATGATGTCCTCACCAACCCATAATATGAATGCTTTCGAGAATTGACCACAAAACCACATACATTCTATTTGCATTTCCCTGGGACATTTTAAGAAAGCGCCGTTTCTGATTAGCACAATTGCAAAACGACACAGCCTAGTTGGGCTAACTGCTCCAAATTATGCGTCTCACAGAATTTGGTATGGATTGCCATTATTGACTTGTCATCACAAACGATGCGCTGAAATGACGATATGGAGACATTTGCGACACGGTTTCCCTTTGCTTGCGCGTGGTTGTTGCGACGCTGTTTACAGCTTGCGCTGCTTAGCTGGGGTTCTGCGATCTAGGCCGTCCGCTTCGTCCATGACGCCCTAGGCCGTCCACTTCGTCATTTGTGACATGTCCCAAAGTTCCCTCTGATTCAAACAGTTTTCTCATGTACAGTAGCAGGCTTGGTTGGTACTCACACTCCAGGGAACCTGTTTGGCCATTGTAGGTGACACAGCGACATAGCTACAGTTTGTAGTAAATCTTAATCAAAGGCTAGTTGTTGTGACGTAAATTGAGGTGCCATTATATGAGAATGTTCTCGTTAAAGAACGAGATTCTGGATTTATGAACACTGCATGCTGCAGCATTGATGTTAGATTGGAAAAGCCCGCCCTGACCACAAGACAGAAATGGTTATTTAGCACAAATGCAACATTGGCACTAGAAGGTCAAAAAAAGAAAACACGTGGAATTTCCGAAAGACTTAGCAACGCGTTATTAATGAACGACAACACACCGTGGCTTAGGCCAACCAATCAAGGGGGGAAGGTGAAAAAGACAACACGTGTAACTTTGCTAACCCAACCAATCAAAAAAGAGTAAACCAGCATGTTGCTTAGCCACCAAGCAGGAAAAGAAAGAAGCAACGCGTTGATAAGCCACCAATCAGAAAGTAAACGTGTTGCTTTTCGTAGCAAACGCGTTGCTAATGAGAGCAACGCCTTTGGCCAAGAAGACACGCGTTGTGAGGATACGTTATGACCTTTAGCTTGCCATAATCGCCACGTAAAAGGGTTATTGATTTTCGTTGTGGATAAGCATACAGCTCTCAGAGAATGTCGAAACACTTTAATGAAAGTGACTCGAATATAAAATCACGATAACTATGATCAACGATCGACGAAAACTGTATGTGCACTAAAGATAACTAACTGACCATTGTATTGTCTACATGATTTCCGCATGAAGTACGATACTCCTTGAGTTCTTACCATTGAGTGCACAAGCTTTACCATAGTGGCCAACACCAGTTTGAAAGTATAGTCCGCAGGGTGCCATTAGTCCGGGCTCCATAGACCACAACGGAAATAGCGCATGAGATCAATGAATCGACTGACGTATTCTTTACGTTGTAAGTGGGACTATGCGTACGGGACTATAAGAAACTTCTACACCGGGTTGGAACGTTTTGTGACCCCTGTGACGTTCTGTGACTCCGACTTCTGAATTCAGAAGCCCTTCACGGAAGAAAGTGCATGTCATGCTGAACTCTATTCCGAAAGACTGCTGAATTCAGAAAATCTGGTCGGAAAAGTGGGTCACAAGATGTACCAATTAAACCCAACTAAAGTACCAGGGAACTTAGGCAATGGACATATGCAATACGCGTAAAATTGGCGAACTTAAAACAGAAATCTCCCATGCCCCTACGGTGGAAAATACAAAGTAGTATAATAGCATTCACCTGTACAACTGAGTATCTCTGGATTCCAAGAACAGGTGGCATGTATGGTAGTGTGTATGCTGGACATCTTTGCCATAGAGGTTATAAACACTAACCTGGCTGCCGTAAGGCATAAAAAATCGTGGCTGGAAAAGGTTTCGCTTTTAAAATGTCTGAAAAAAATGCACTAGTTATCTTAAGATCCAGTCGCTGGAATTTCCATGATTGAAATGGTATAGACTGGACTGTTTTCTCCAAATACAAGTGCATTTGGACAGTGAATTTGAGGCAATTTACTCCGCGATCATCAATTCACATCGATTTGCAAAGTACTAGCTTCGGCGACTATAGAGAATCCGAGTGTGGTGCCGGTCTGACGTCGGGCGAGTTTGGTGAATCGTAACCAAACCAAACACCCCCGCTCATCTCGGTCATCATTATAATGTTCAAAATGTTTGGTTTTATTGGTGATTGAGCTTGCACTTGGTTGTGATATTGTTGTATTTCTATTGAGAGCTCCCTTAATGTGAAGAAAAATGTCAAAGCTACATTTTTCCAGAGACTACGTGTATCATAGTGAGTTAGTGTTGACCGTAACTATAGCATGGCGCCCATTGCATAGGGTCTATAGCAACATTATTCATTGAAAAAATCAGCATGGTAGTTTCCATGCGAACAAGCCCTCACGGCAATATTATTTTCCCGTAGTTAACATTTGTATAGCAGCATCATCTTTCAGTCACAGTTCAAAAAGTTTATGTACAAAACTTGATTGTGTATGTCATTTTAGGTAGCTATGGTATTATCGGAGATGACCCTTCCTTTATTCCGTGAAGGGTATTCGGTTTAGATTGACTAAACCGGAACCACATAGCAAGCTAATCTGCTGTGATCTAAGATGGGTATGTATGAGCTTCATATCTGACGGTTCGATGGATCGCATCCTTACTCACGCCAATTGATTAGAAAATCGTTTTCTATTATCTTTAATAAGATAAAGGGTGATTGAATACAGTATCCTTTATGGGCGCGAAGTGTCCCGCGGGTCGGGGAGAAAGACAAAAAATAATGGAAGAGGCGCAGCCGACGTCCATTATTTTAATTTTTCCGGACGAGGATACATTTGAGGCCAAATATACTGCCAAACCCTTTTTCTATTTTATACCGAAAAAGGTGATATAATGCGAAAATGCACTCTTCGACGACCCAGTATTGCAAGGAAAATAATGGGCAGTAAACTGACCCAATCAGAATGCTGCACCCTCAATAATGGGCAGCAGAGGTAGCCAGAGGTAATGGAATTGAAAATAAAGTCCCTAAAAGTCTGGCATTACACTGTAAGTTTTACTGCCACTAAGACATGCTAAACGGAAACAAGCTCCCCGGGGCAGGCCGTCCTGGGCTTTTCTATTTTAATAAACATTTAAGATGTCGCCCAATGTGAAGGACGGATAAGTGGGCGAGGAAAACATTTTAGTGTAGTATGCCTGTACATGGATCAAGTTTGTGATGGGTTTAATCACTGCACCACAGCCAATCTGATGAGAGAAACGGCGGTAAGTATGAAATAGTGGTTACACAAATGTTTAGATGTGTGGGCACCTGCACCGAACATACACAATCAGTACCCCACTCAAAAAAACCTCATTTTTTCAGAACCTCACTTTTTAGGTAAGTTTGAAGCACTATCAGTCAATTTTTCAAAATTTAAAATGCCCACTTTTGGTTGTAAATGCTAGTGTAAGGGTCAGATCAAAAACCTTATAATATTTCTTTGTGAAAAAAAACAGACACTGAGGTATTTAAAGCGGACATTGAAGATGCCATTTACGCCCGTTTCTAGACCTTAAAGCTCGGATCCGAATTTTAAAATAATCAAAGCATTTAAAAAATCATTAGTTCTTGAAAAATACGGCGTAGTGTTCGTTTAGCCACTTCACGAAGGCTTATACAATTAATTCACAATAAACAGTGCAAAACAAAATGGACTTTGATGAACAATAGGGGCGCGACTTGTTTACATGTTAAGAAATCCTTGGTAGTGGATTTAAGGAAAGGCCAACGGCTGGGGATTCGAAATGCTCTTTTAAACATGGGATCATAGCACAATGAATCGATTTATACGAGAGAGTATCACGTAGACATCTTGGGAAGAATAGACTTAAAGACATGAGGGAGATTCCAGAAAGAACGCCCCCAAGTTTTGTCGAAAACCCCGGTGTTTTACAATTTGGAATGCTCACCAATATATAGAGCACACCTGAAGTGAATAAGCCGAATACGCCCCGTCTTTAGGTAATAAGATGATTGATTAGACTTTCTGTCGTGCAGGGACAGAAAGTCAAAGCATTATTTCTAAATTCTATGGGGAACGATTAAAATAGCAGGCAAGTTCAAAACAAGGTTTGCGGTTTCTTTTGCCATATGCTTGTACAATAATAACCTTCGAAAGTCTCGGCTACGCGTGGCTCTACAACTAATCAAGTGAAATTTGAGAGAAATTCGTTCCTAAAAAATCTCCGGCCTGTCCACTTTAAATGGTGAAATTCCCGTGTGAGATTCTGGCTGAAATCATGATGCAGGAAGTTCCCCCAAGCCAAACTCTATTATGCACCAATGGATTGCATCTTAATGTCCAACGGCCCGAGGCGCGTACAATTTATCTATAACGCATAGCAGTTAAACTATACTTCTCACTATTAAATCTCAATAGCTGTCATTCACCAGGATATTAGGCAAATACACACCCCCCCTTCATGTTAGTATGAGTTAATGATGCCCGAACCTGTATAGTCAGCGGTGTTATGTGCCCATCAAAGGCTACTGAACTGGGCGCTTGGTTAGCTTAGCAATGCATTTACCTAATAGTGATGGATGGTCTGTTATATAATTGTTAATAGGTTGTTTGTGTTGTTTGGGCAAAGTCATTCTGGGTCAGGCCCCAAGAGAAAACAAAACACAAATGCAAAAATGGGGTTCACCCCCCCAAGAACCAGAATGCACTCATATATATGTGCTAATGAATAAATGCAATCCTTGCCAAAGCGGATTGTGGTTCTTGGGGGGGGGGCCAATTTGGAAAATTTAATTACCTGAGCCTGTATTGTAATTTTAAACGCAAATAAAAAGCGACTTTTGGAGAATTTTGCTATGTAAAGTGGAATTTTTTAAACACGAAAAGGTAAACTTTGATTATGTCGCGTTTGAATGCGGAATGTTAAAATTAATCCGTACCTCATGAAACTATAGAGGGCGCCCTTCATCCTTACCCGGCGATGTTCTTTGTTCCTGGAGTGGGAATCAAACCACGAAATTTGGATTGGATTATAAAACGACGGGAACGCCTAAAGACGAACGCCACGCAATCCATGGAACATGAAAGTCCTTCTTGTGCATACGTAAATAAATACATTAACGGCAAAGTGGCGGCTATAAGAGCGATTTGAAAAATATACAGGGTGAGTAAGAAATTGGACCCTGATTGTGTCCGCCATTTTGACTTTTCAATGATCCCATTATCTAACATATGTGGTATAATCTGAACGCATCTAGTTCATTAGCTTTAATTTGCTGCAAAGATCATCGCACGAGTTAGGTATAGACCGCGGTACAGTCGTTGAATCAAGTAGTCGGGTTTGCTCTCCCGGATTCACAGTTAAAATGAACGGCGTTTTTCAGGCCGAGGATACCATTATGAGCCCCATAAATAATACTGCAAAACCCTTTATTTCTATTATATTACCTGAAAAAGCTGATATATAATGAGAAAAGGAAATGCATTCGCGACCCATTATGCAGAATAAGGCGGCAGTAAACATATGACAATCAGAATGCAGCATTTTCATAAATGGGCAGCAGAGGTAATAGAATTGAAAAATAAAGTACCCTAAAAAAGTCTGCACTTACACTGTATAGTTTTACTGCCAGCGCAAAATGTTTAACTACGGAAAACAGCTCCCGGGGCGCCTCCACTGTGCTTTTCTATTTTAATAAACATTTCAGATGTCGACCATGTGAAGGCGGCTAAAGTGTGCGGGAAAACATTTAGGGTAGTATGCCTGGACATGGATAAAGTTTGTGATGGTTTAACTCACTGGCCCACAGCATTCTGATGAGCGAGAAACTGCGGTGGTAGGTACGTATGAAATAGTGGGTACAAAATGTTTTAGAGGTGTGCGACACATGCACGAAACCATACACATCGTACCCCACTCCAAACCTCCTTTTTTCCGAAAACCTCACTTTTTAGGTAAGTTTGAAGCCCACCTATCAGTTCACTTTTCCAAAATTTAAAATGCCCATTTTGTGTGTAAATTGCTAGGGTTTAGGTCAGATCAACACCTTATAATTACTTTTCTTGTGAAAAACAGCACACTTAGGTATTTAAGCTGCCTTGAAGATTGCCATTTACGCGTTTCTCGACCCTTAAAAAGGTCTAGATCCGACTGTTCATTAGTAATCAAGCATAAAATCATTAGTTTTGACAAAAGGGCGGTGTTCGTTTAGCCCCTTACACGAATCCTTACTACAAATAATTTCCAATACAACATGTGCCCAAAAAATGGACTTGCTGAAAAATAGGGGGCGCGATTTGTTACATTGTTAAAAAAGAAATCGCGGGTAGTGGCTTTAAGGAAAGGCAAGGCTGTGGATTACGAAACATGCTCTTTTAACCATGGCTCATAGCACAATGAATCGCTTTATACGAGAAGGTATCAAGTAGAACATTATTCGGAGATAGACTTAAAGAGACATGAGGAGATTCCAGAAAGAAAAAAGAAGCGCCCACATTTTGTCGAACCCCGGTTTACAATTTGGAATGCTCACCAATATATTAGAGCAAACCTGAAGTGAATAAAGCCGAAACGCCCGGTCTTTAAGTATAGATGATGCTTTAGGCTTTCTGTCGTGCAGGACAGAAAGTCCAAAGCATGGTTTTCTATGGGGAACGATTCGATAGCAGGCAAGTTCAAAACAAGGGTTGTGGTTTTATTTGCCCACCTGACTGTCCAATAAAACCTCGAAACGTTCTCGGTAGGTGTTCTACAACTAATCCAGTGAAATGTAGAGAAATTAGTTTCTGAAAAAAATCTCCTCTGTCACTTTAAAGGTGTGAAAATTCCGTGTGAGATCTGGCCTGGGAAATCATGACTGCAGGAAAGTTCACACCAAGCAAACTCTATTATGCAACACAATGGCTTGCATCTTAATGGTCCAAGGCGCGCTGCGCCACAATTTATATCACGCATGAGCAAGTTAACTATCCTTCTCACTATTAAATCTCATAGCTTTCATTCACCAGGATATTAGGCAACTACACCCCCGATTTTCGATGATTAATGATGCCCAGAACCTGTATAGTCAGCGGTTGTTATGTGCCCATCAAAGGCTTCTGAACAGGGCCCTTGGTAGATTAGCATGCCTTACCTCATGTTGTATATGGTTAGTTTATATAGTAATAGGTTGTTGTTGTTGTTTTGGGCAATTCCATTTAGTGTTAAGGCCCCAGAAACAAAAATGCAAAAAATGGGGTCTCCCCCCCCCCAAAGAACAGAATGCAACTCATAATATGTCTGCTATTAATTATAATGCACATCCTTGCCAAGCGGCATTGGGGTCTTGGGGAGGGGGGCATATTTGGAAATTTCAATTACCCATTGAAGCTGTATTGTAATTTTAAATAAAAGCGACTGTTCTTTGTGAGAATTTATGTAAAGAGTGGAATTTTTTGAAAACCACGAAACAAAGGTAAACTGATTATGTCGGTTATAATGCGGAATGTTTCAAATTCATCCGTATCATGAAAACTATAAGGGGCGACCTTCATTCCTTATCCGGCGATGTTCTTTTGTTCCTGGAGGGGAATCTAACCAACGAATTGATGATACAAACGAAGACGCCTACAGACGAACGGCCACGCAATCCATGAACAAGAAAGTCCTTCTTTTGGCAATACGTAAATATCATATGAACGGAGAATAAGAGCGGCTATAAGACGATTTGAAAATATACAGGGGAGTAAAAAAAATTGACCCTGATTGTGTCCCGCCATTTTGAATTTTACAAGTATCACATATCTAACATATGGGGTAATAATCTGAAGCTTAGTTCATTATCTTTTTAATTTGCGCAAAGATCATTCGCATCGTTTAGGTATAGACCGAGTTAAAGTCGTTTGAATCAAGTAGTCGGTTTTCTGCTCTGTCCACGGATTCACATTAAAATGAACGGCGTTCAGGGAAGGAAATCAGTGTCCAGAAGGAAATCGGGCCATTTATTGACTGCAGGATAAATGAGACGTTATTTAACCCCACAAAATTCAGTCACAATTTACCATCGATGCCCTCTTACCGTTTCTACGTCCTCATCACTTATAACAATCATTTGAAAAATAAAATAACTTGATACACGTATCAGGTTCTGGAGGAGTTGAATGAATCATACCATAGGAAGGAACATGCATCAGTGACAACAACCACTTGAGGTTTAAAGTATTATTTATATTTGTAGACCAAAATAAACAAAATCTTGAAAAAAAAGTGTTTCAAATGAATCTTACCACTATCACTGGCTTTTGCACCATTAAGATAACACATTATTTGCCATAAACATAGACATACCTTTATCATCGGTTTGGGGACTCATTTGCTTAGTTGGGCGCCGTGCATTCAAATGGAATCCGTGGATAGGGGGAAAAGCGGACAACTTGATTCAAAAGACTGTAGCTCGGCCTATACTTAACCGATTGGAATTATCTTTGCAGCAAATTAAAGATAATGAAATAGGCTTTTCAAAAATACCACATATGTTAGATGTTATTTAAAAACCCAAAATGGCGGACACAACCAGGGTCAATTTTTTACTCACCCTGTATAATCCTGGAGCATGATTTCGGGCCAAAATCTCACATTAGCGGATGGATGCGGCAATATCCGGATACAGCTCCATGATACGGAATAAAGCATAAGGCAGTTAGTTGTGGATGATGAAATAATGTTACTATTAACAGGATATTGGCACGAACAGAGCTCTCAGGATGTTATACGCTGCCGTAGATTGTTGTTAGATTATCTATAGTAATCCTTGCCTAGCAAAAGGAATATATTTGACTTTGTGTCGTGTTATTGTATCATCATTTTTGTATTTTAAAATGTCATTTTGAGAAGAACCCTTAAAGGTGAAACACTCAGTTTGTAATCCAGCTGTTTTGAAAGTCTCATTTATTATTACAAAACCAGAATAAAACAAAAATTATCGCCGGCGACCTTTATTTGACAACTGATTTGGAATATTTAGTCCACTAACTACATTCTGTATGACTTTTCATACGAAATTCCATTGCGGGGGCAAATGTGATTTTTCTTAAAAACCTAGTTTTCCACGTCTTTCTATGGAGAATGGGCATATAGAGGGCGCTATAACATACAAAGCATGACCTTTGTAGGCCTATATGGCAAGATTCCCGTAATGAATTTGTCTGATTTTTGCTGAGATGATAGCTCTTGCATGTCCCTACTTATATCAGTCGTCAAAATTGTGTCGCCACTGCTTAAAAATGTTCTAAAAATAAAAAAGACAATTTGTATGGGGTCAAACAGCTTTGGTTACTTGAACTAGATGAAGAGAATGGGACTTTTTTGAGATGTCAGTGGTATACTCACATGCATAAAATAACGGAAATTCATACTAAGGGATTTACAAAAGTGAAATTAATGAAATAACATCATTTCGAGATAGGTGCAGCACTGGCGCATTTTCAACAAAATATGAAATATCTTCAATTTGCTCTCAAATGATAGTATAAGATCTTGACAGAATACAGATATAAGTTATGCCACCAAAAATATGAGAACCATAAATATATAGGAGTCTTAATATTAGGCTAAAGACAAACAGTGATGTTCAGCCTAATTGGGCCTGTTGTAACTTTTATTTCCACAAATATTGAACTTTAATCAATAAATATTCGAACTTTTAGTTCGAAAGCTTTGTGATTTTTTATGGCCTGTTAACTGCTGCTGTACTTTCATTATTCTTCATGGAATCTCGAAAGAGATCCAGGCCATCTCTGCATCTTGTTGCTGTTTGTAGTATTCTTGCTGTTTACCTTTAATCAACAAATATGTTTATTACATAAATATCACAGACTCGTACTCCTTGATAATAAATCAACAAAGGTCACCGACCGGTCAAACAGGGTGGGTGCCGAAGTAATCAACTTCTGGGTGTGTCCTTTTGTGTCTTGTGTTCAACACCATGATCAACTGTCTACTGAATAAAATATTTTAATTATATATTAATATAAAATCATTCTTTCGTTATTTGGATTGAAAGCAAATCCCTTACGTCCCTAGATGAAAATGACTACCAACCTGACGATCACCCCAAAAATGGGAGATAGCGTTATTTGTATTGTTAGATTGGGGCAATTTCCGTGATTTTTGAAAAGTGGCAAAAATGGCATTTAGGGACGTAAGGGATACCCTATTGCTCCTAGATATAACATGCCTAAATAACGCTGCTTCACTTTTTGTGCGGTGATCATCAAATTTTCCTCTAGGGACATTAGGTATGTAAAGCTTTACAACCATGCAAAATAATCCAATTTTTGAGAAATCGTCAGGGCGCACTATTTTCCAAATGTGCCCGTGTTTCTTTAATAAGAAACTATTTCTTTCTTAGGTTAGCGGGCAAGATCTCATAGCGTTTACAAAGGTGACGCACCCCTAACAAGTACATAATTTTGCTAAAATAAACTGTCTAAAATTATCAAAATCAGTTCTACGCGTGTTCTCACTTCTAGTATGTGCACATTTTCGTGAAAATGAATTAAATTTTCATCTCCTTTTTCTTGAATATCAGTGACCAAGAGATGTACACAACGTTCCATGACTCCAGCAAATATGGTGCTATTGGTAAGTAAATCCGCCCGTTTTGAATAGGATGAATAGGACAACCGACTTCAGATTCTCTGGGACTGCAAAACCATTGTTATTGTCCATGACGTTAAAAGCTTTTTGAATTGTTTTCACCGCCCGGTTTAGATTGAGCTACAGCCTCATTCACGAAGAAAATAAAACTCAAACTTCTGCTGGGAGTTTAATAACTTTGATCGTATATTTCATCATTTATTCAAAAAGGAAACAAAGATGAGCAAAAATCATGAAGAAGTTTGATTGCAGAACCAACACCCATAACTTAATCATATTAATATTGGACCTCTTTTCTATTCAATTAAAAGTTTGTTCGGCACCGGTTCACCTGCATTTCATATAGGGGAATGATTTTCGATTTCTGCTATGAAAGCAATAAATTGCATAGAAATGGGTTACGCAGCAAGCTACGGGTTTGGTTCTGCACAAAGATGTTAGGTCACAGTTTGTCAAACAATTTTTTTCTCATGAGCTTTGTTCACCTTCGTTTCCCTTTCGAATAAAGGATGAAATATAGGGTCAAAGAAAATTTTAACACACAGTAGAACCTCTAACTTTATTTATTCGTGAAAGAGGGCAGGTAAGTTGTGGTCCACGCCATGAAAAATAGCTTAATCTAATTCGGGGTGATGGTATAACACCTGAAATCTTTTCAGTTGCATGGATAATAACAATGGCTCTGCAGTGCAGATGAAAAAGGAATCTGTGAAGTGTTTGGTCTTCTACATACCGAGCGGATTTACTTATCAATAGCCCCCATTATTTGCTGGAGTCAATGAATCATGGTGTACATCCTGTAGTCACTGATATTCAGGGCATAAATTGAGATGACATTTAATTCATTTTCTCGAAAATGTGCACATACTAGAAGTGAGAACACACGTAGTACTGATTTCAATAATTTTAGGAAAATTATTTCGGAAGAATTATGTACTTCCCAGGGGTGCGCCACCTTGGTCCTTATCCGAGCATCTTTTTCGCTTTGGCCTCATGGCCTATCTGTCATTAATATTCGATAAATTTATTGTATTTTACATGAAGATCGACGAACAGTTGTTTTATTTTCTTCAGTGTGGATCTGTAACCTTATTGCACAAAATCTTCTGGTGATGCAATGTTGGAATCATTTTAATGTATTTTGTTTTCCTCCCCTAGAATATAAAACTGTTCAACATCTAAGCTTGAAGATTGATGACAAGCTCCACCTGGCTTCTTTTAGGTATCCAAATCCCACCATACAAGATAGTCGGTGGATAATAGATGCCTCACAAGGATACGAATTCGATATTACCTTCCTCGACTTTGAGCTGACGTTTGGCGCCTCCTTTATCATGAGGGGCGGAGGGGGGGTCGGACTTCTCACCCGCATCCGAATGTCGATATTGGAAGTCGGGATATTACAATTAATCCGAACGACAGTTTATCTTTTCAGTTATCAGCTATATGGATATGGTTTAATGCTGCATCTCAATCACCGAGGAAGAACAAAACAAAATTGATCAGGATGTTGCATGGATTGCACAAATTACGCCGAGTGTCCATGGGTTTAAGATTAAGTTACACCTGCGTGCAAAAGGTATAGTATGATCAAACTATGACATGTACCCAACATAACCGCAAAAATTGCAACAGAAGGTTTCTTGGCATTTTCTAGTACTATAAGGTCAGTTATATATAAAATATCAACAGTTGCAAAAATCGGAGTTTCACAGAAGGGTTCAAAAATAGACATAAAACAAATATGGCGCCAGCCGCCATTTTGAAAAAAGAAAAACGTGAAAATCCTATGATCTCTGGCAATTTAAATGAGCTAAAAGGACAAACAAGGATGTCATTTCCTACTAATTTCTAGCCATAATAAATCCATAATGCGTTTATAAAGTTGAGAATTCCCTTAAACTCTAAATCCAATAAGGCCGCCATCTGCCATGTTGGAAAGTAGAAATTAACTGTATTTCTGGTGCCTGAAGGCCAAAATGACTACAAGATATCAATTTCCTACTAATATCTAGTCATAGCAAATCATATACAAATGGGTTTTAGAAGTGGAGATATCATTTGGCTAAATCCAATATGGCTGGCCATCTGCCAGTTGGAAAGTATGGAATTCTTTCACGTCTGATAGCAGATGGGCAAAAAATGCAAAGGTGTTATTTTTGAATAAGAACCCTAGTGAAATATTTAATTTTTAAGTGATTTTTAGTGGGCTTTTTGTCCACAAAATGCGGTACCTGTTTGAATTTTTATCGGTTATAAATAGCTATAACCATATCAAAATATAGGTGTATGACAGTATAATTGTGCAATGCTCCAAGTAACAGGAAGTACATCTTCAACATTATTCACATCATCACCAAAATTGGCAGAGACCCTTGTTTGCAGCAGAACGATCGACACACTATATCACTACTTTTTTCAAGTTCATCATTGAGAACTGTTCTTGACCATGTTTCACATGTAACAAGCTATGGTGCATTCCATTCTTCTGCAGATACATTTCATTGTGAGGCATCCTGAAGAACAATCGCAGAGATTTTCCAGTTGTAACTCTGGTGGGCCAGACTTGTTTTCATCAAGAGGGGAAAGAATTTCCCCCTTGTACTATCAAGCCCTAGTCAGTTGAATTTCGACCATCAGTCTTGCACATCACTGCATGAGCTGTTTTTTACATAAGTTCTCCTAGAGTGGAGTTTTGCAGCGGATAAAGTTTTTGGTGGCCAATCTTTCAGGTTTAAATAACACGAAGAGCAGTTAGAGCACTACCCTCTCCACCGCAATTTTTTATGAGGAGGCCTCCTTGAACTACTTGGCCAACTGATGCCTAAAACTCAATAGTATAGACCCTCGTCTCCTGCGGTCAGTACGATCTCATTGACCTCGCAGTTGAGAACCCCAAGACTAACATGGTCCACCATCAAGACATTTATTCCCTTCACCTGCCCACTCTGGACTGCCCTTCCTAGCACATTCCTTCTAGCTAAATCAAGAAAGAGGTTAATTGCTATCTCGACACCAACCCATCGGTGGTTTCTACTAGATGTTAGTTTCTGTTGGTTATGCCCCTGGATATGCCCCTTTTTTACCATCAAAAGACTCTGATTGCTGAACATTGAAGAGGGACATCAATTGCATTGCAACCGTCACTTTCTTTCGATTCAGGATCCCATATTGGAGTACAAAATAAGCTCGTAACACAGGGTCCCCCATGAATTACTTTGACTTCTTGCCAACCACAATTATTCATGAAGTAGTATCGGCAGACCTGAAAATTGCATTGGCAACCGCAGATTAGAGCAATATGTTATCACTGCATAAGCACTTCAGAATGCATATATCATACAAACATATTTCTTTCTTGTCGCTGCCAGACCGAAAGTAAAAGGCATTAACAGCCCTCTTATGCATAATGGAGAACAAGTATCAATAGACTGTGTTTATTCGCCAATATGGAGTTTTTGCCTTAAATTATGCCATGGGGTCTGCTTTTTTTGCTATATCAATATCGGCATATCCTTCTGCATAGATTACGTGGGCGTCTTTGCAACGAGTTGAGAGCCTGCTATCGCAGATCATTGAGAGAATCAGAGAACATGTTCTTTTTTCCAGCAAATTTTGTTTCCATGTGCTGTCTACCTAGTTTTACGATCCTAGTATTGGCTGATGTCCATGTTGTGTCTTTTGTGTTTATAGTTCACCAGTGTATCCATTGAAAGACAACAAATGCTTTTATAGTGGTTAACTTGAAGGATGCATAATCAGGCAATAACCTTCAATATAGAAAGGACACTAATGACTTGTCAAAGCTTGCCGCCAAGTTGAACAGCATTCACTCGCTTCACAGGAGAAAACCCTTGAGAAACATTTGCATCAGGGATCAATGCTGATGAGGAGTCAATGTACAAGATCTGTTCCAGTGGCAAAAGATAAGGAAACAATGGCACAGCTACTTTTCTAATATAGCTACAAAACGTAAAACTAAAGTCCAAGACTCTTGCCATCTCCTCGGCCTGTCCATTATCCACCGATCATGCTATGACCAATCTCTGTTATTTCAAAGATTCCTGTTTATTATCACAACTGGAGAACTGTCTTTAGATAAGGTGCTTTGCCGTGAACTGTCACCATATCCACCATCCATTTTTTTAGGCTAAGCTGTTTTATGTAAGCCAGACAAAGCACAATTTCTGAGGGCCATTTACGACATGTGTCCCTCGTCTGAGGCTGCTGCCCAAGATAGTGCCAAAGACTGGATCACTAGTTTGTTGATGGAGGTCTCTTTTACATCGCTTTGCAATGGACAGAGAGAAGCAACCGTATAGTGGCAATTGCTGATGATTGCATCTTTCACAGTTGAAACTAATTGAACCATTATGGCAAAGCATCTGTTTTCTTCCATGGTTACACTGGTGAACCGAACACAACCGACAGCACACATAAACGTTGCAACACAGGATCGCAAATAAAGTTAGACATAGCAAATGTGACAAATTTGCTGGGAAAAAAGGAAATGTAGATGTTGATATAGCAAAACAGCAGTTGCTCAAGCATAATTTAGGTCAACAACCCCAACTGGAAAAGACAGCGAATCTGTTGATACTACTTCTCCAATATTCAGAGGAGGGCTGTAATGACCTTTATTTTTTTGGTCTGACAGACACATAAGAGAAATATGTGATTATTCACATCCCTCTGAAGCACTTATTCCAGTGAACATTTGCTCCTACCTGTGTTCTTTGCCAATGCGTTTTCAGGTTGCGATACTTACTTCAAGTTGGGGTTGGGTAAAAAATCTGTTTTCCTCAAAGTCATCCATGGTAACCCTGGTTACGAGCCTGTTCCAGAGTATTTTGTACTACGCAAATATATTCCTTAAACTCGACAGAGGTGAAGGCTGCAACCCAATTGTGTCCCTGTTCAATGATCAGCAATCATAAGTCCAAAGACTGATCACTATGTTGGTTGATGGAGGTTCTCTTTTACAGCGCTTGAAATGGACAGAGAGACGCGCCTATATTGCAATGCTGATGATTAGGTCAATCTTTCACAGTTGAAGCTAATTGACCATTATGGCAAAGCATCTGTTGTCTTCCATGGTTACACTGGTGAACCGAACACAAAGACAGCACACATAAACGTTGCAACACAGGATCGCAAATAAGGTAGCCATATCAAAGTGACAATTTTGCTGGGAAAAAGGAAATGTAATGTTGATATAGCTGACAACAGCAGTTGTCCAAAGGCATAATTTCGGTCAAACAACCCAACTGGAAAAGGACACAGATCGGTTTAATACTACTACTACTCTTTCTCCAATATGCAGAATAGTGAGGGCTGTATGACCTTATTTTTTTTTGGTTCTGACAGACACATAGAGAAAATATGTGTATATATCAATCCTCTGAAGCACTTATTCAGTGATAACAGTTTGTCCTACCTGTTTTGTCAATGCATTTTCAGGTTGCGATACTACTTCAAGGTTGGGGTTGGGTAACAAAATCTGTTTTTCCCTCAAAGTCATCCAGGTAACCGGCTGTGTTACGAGCTTGTTCCAGAGTATTGTGTACTCCCAAATAGATCCTTATCGATAGAAAGGTGAAGGCTGCAACCCAATTGTGTCCCTGTTCAATAATCAGCAACATAATCGTTGGAATCATTATGCTACAGGTGCCTTTTTCCCCCAAAAAGTTTTCACAACAGCTTGTGGACATTCAGACTAACAGTGTTTTGCCCCATTTTGTTGATGAGGGGCTGAATCTGTTAAATTGTACTTTTCTTTTTCAAGGATTTCACATTACAACTTACAGACCATAATGTTATAGATTTATAGGTGAGAATAAATCAATATGTCTCTGAATTTTCGACAAATTGCCCACTAAAAATCATTTTAATTCGAATAGATTTCTAATGCCGGTGTAAAGAAACTGAGTGGCCCTCATGAGAGATTGTCCTAGCTACCATAGCGACATGTACGGAATAAACCATGACCTTGTAGACGAGGCCATTTGGGTATAGTGCTGAAACAAATGATGCATACAGCACTCAATGGAGAACATAATAGACAGATGGGTGGTTGGACACTCAGTCACACGGACACTTTATTACATGACACCAAAATTAATAGAAAATAGCACCTCATTTTGTCATTGTAATCTGCCTGATGCTAAATAGGAGGATTTATGGCAGACAGTGGCCATTTTTAACCCTCGTCTACCGAAGGGGGTGGTTACCACCCCCCCTCAGGTTTTTTCCCCGGCTTGCTAAAACCCCCTTTTTTGGTGCCAAATTATTTAATGAATTGTCAATTGACATGTTCCGCTCCTTTTCATCCAAACACAAACATCCACCGGGGTATAGGTAAGATACAGGGTGATCCCAAAGTGATGGATGGGGGGGGGGGGGGCAACCACACCAACATGCCTAACACAACACAGGAACATCACAGACATTTGACTTTGGTACCAATAGATAGCTGTGGTCCTCCTCTTTCCAATGATACCAAAATGAGTACCAACATGCCTAGCATTACGTCACAATGACGTCATAAAGTTCGAATGTCAGCAAAACTGCCATTTCCATAGACACACACAGTGAAAAATTCAATTTTTCGCCAAAAAAACTAGGAAAATCAGATTTTCATGCGGTTTTTGACTCTACTTGATGGGAAATGACTAGTTTTATATAATGACAGCATTTTAGAGCTATAATAAGGTGTGAGTCGCTAAAATTGGGAAATATCAATTTCCCACCCTATATTGAGTATTTTCGGACTTTCTTCAACATATGACGTCATGGTGACGTCATAATGGGGATGTTGGTACTTATTTCGGTACCAATGGAAAGAAGAAACTCTAAGCTATCCTTTGGTATCAAATTTATAGGATTCGGGTGTTCAGTAACGAAAATCACAGGGGGGTGGTAACCACCCCCCTTCGGGAGTTTTATTACAAAAAATGGCTCAGGTAGACGAGGGTTAAGACATCAAGGTGCTCTCAAAACTTTACAACAACCATCTTAATGCATTTCTTATGCTACAATTAATAAAAAATAACACCATATTTGTCATTTTGGCCCATGTGGTACCAGAAATAAAAGAATTTGTACTTTTAAACATGGTGGCTGGCAGGCATATTGGATTTAGAGGTCAAGATGATATCTCAACTTCATAAAACCCATTTTAATGGATTTGTAATGCTAGAATTAGTAGGAAATGACATCTTGTTCGTCCTTTTGGCCCATTCGGTACCAGAGATACAAGAATTTGTACTTTTCAACATGGCGGATGGCGGCCATATTGGATTTAGAGGTCAAGATGATATTTTAACTTCATAAAACTAATGGATTTGTTATGCTAGAAAACTAATGGATTTGTTATGCTAGAACTAGTAGGAAAAGACATCTTGTTTGTCCTTTTAGCTCATTTATTGCCAGAGATATGAGGATTTATGTTTTTCAAAATGGTGGATGGCGGCCATTTTGTTTATGTCATAGTTTGAACACTTTCTGGGACTTCGATTTTGTGCAACTTTTGATATATTGTTAAGCTGACCTTAAACTACCAGAAAATGCCAAAAAAACCTTCTGTTGCATTTTTTTTGGGTTTTGTGCTATCTTTACTCTACTAGTAATGAGGGGGAGAGGATTAGGGTGTGTTGTCGTGTACAGGCAATACGTAGTGGAAATTTAGAGGAAAACAGTATGGTCAATTATTAAAGGCACTATAAGTGATTATGCTAAAATCAGAAATCGAAAAAAATTGTAACCATGTAAGTTTATCCTATATCGCCTGCAAATGATCAAAACCAAAAGCAACCTAAATAAAGACAAAATCAGAGATTTTAGTTTACTGTCCGTGCGGACACCTACTACAACACGTATTGGAATGGAGATTTAGATTGTTGAACAAAGCTGGTTTTCTTCCTTTTCTGACAATATGACCCGAACAGCAAAGAAAGCATTGGTCTACCATCCGCGAAAGCTACGAGGGATCCAAAAGAACCTCCAGAGCAGCCAATGTCAACCCAAACAAGATGCCCACCAACTGCTTTTTAATGGCAAGTGCAGCAAAGAAGAGCCCAAGAAGATCAAAATAGACCTTTGAAGAGGTTAGTGGCGACCCTGGTTGCACTCGCCCCCCCTTCACCATGGACGAATTGGAAATCCGGTATTGCTAAACCATGAATAGCAGTATGCTCCTTGATTGATAACATCTCAACTGAGCCGGTAAAAAATCTCGGCCCATCAGTAGCAAAGGAATGGATTATTGAAGCGCCTCTTACAAGTTTGCCTTATTTCACGCAGGTTTCCCAACGATCTGGAGGAAAGCAATGTACGGCACTATCCTAAAGCCTGGGAAAGATCAATCTAATCCCAGAGTACAGACCAATATCACTCCTCAGCCATACCTACAAGCTCTTGAACGTCTCCTACTTCAATCGTATCGCACCTGGATAGACGATCACCTCTAACAAGAACAAGCAGGTTCCGGCCCAAGAAATCAACAAAAAGTCAAGTATCAAACCTAACTCAACAAATTGAGGGTATGGTAACCGGAGTAGGTTCGTCGACCATCGGCAGCCTACGACACTTTCAATCACAGATTGCCACTCCATAAGATCCTGCAAATTACCAAGGATATCCGCTTGACTGAGCTTATCAAAGGATTGCTGTCAAACAGGATGTTCTTTGTTCAGCTAGTGGCGAAGAAGAGCCGTTGGGCGTAGGGTTTCAAGAATGGACTACCACAAGGGCGCGTGCTTTGGCACATCTCCTGTTCAACAGCTATACCAACGACCAACCTTAGGAGTGTAGAAACCTGTCGTTGTATTTATGCAGACAAGATGCAGACTTTCACAGATGTTGAAGAGACTCTCCAAAGCTTTGGATAAACTCACTACTTATTATGAGGAAAAAACCAACAACGTGCAAATCAATCCAAGACAAAGGTGTGTGATGCTGTCCATCTACGCAACCGTGAAGTCAAACGTCCAGCTTAAAGTTACCTGGTCTGGAACACCCCTGGAGCACGGCGATAACCTGTCTACCTGGGAGTTACATTGGGACCGCACTCTCTCTTATAAGGACACACATCGAGAAGACGAAGAGTAAAGTATGTTTCTACGACCAAATAACATTCTTGAACAAATCACTGCACAAGATGGGGTGCTCGCACACATACACTAAGATCGATGGCACTTACTTGTCCTGTACTACTTAATGTGCAGAGTATGCTTGCCCTGTATGGGAAAATCAACCATTGCCAAGAAGCTTGATCCGCGTTAAATGCCTCCTGCCATCTTATCACAGGATGCCTCCGTCCAACACCAACGGAAAAAGTATACATCCTAGCAGGAATTGCTCCACCCGGACATCCGTCGAGCTTAGCGAGCATGCTTGCAGCGGTAGGCTGCCAAGTATCTAATGTGAAGCACCCTATGTATGGCAGATACTGCTGCAATGCACTCTTAAATCAAACTCTTAAACAGTCTCTGAGGAGAGCTTAAGGGAGCGCCTGTGGAAAAAGAAAGAAAGACTTGCCATGCACCAAATAACATCTATTGGTATTGGAACCTGGGTGAGCATCTACCCCCTGGAGTGACTCCACATGGGCTGAATGGCGATGCCTAAACAGATAGAGAACCAGAAACCGGCGATCTAAGGTTTTCCTTGCAGAAGGGGGCTACCTTGAAGCAGACCAGGATACTACATGTGGTTGTGGAAACAGCCACCACAGGAAATGGAATGCATCTCTTTGGCTGGCCCATGCTGGAAGCACAGTTGCACAAACAAGGACATTGCGGAATCAGTGAAGCAGCCAGATGTTGTCACTCAACTATGGCTGGATCATATTTGAGAACCACAGTGTTGGACACGATAAGAAGAGAAGTTGGAAAAGATAACTATCGAATTTTCTACAGGCGCATTCCTTCACTTTAAGATATTTCTGCAAATTTCAAATATTTTGAACTCTTTAGGGGTTAATACAATGATAGTGTCTTTAACTATTGCCTGATGATTTTAATGCACGTGACATCTTACCCGAGACACCGTGCACACAAGGTATAGGAGAAGTGCAAGGGTACTTATTGTTTTTTGCGGTATGAAGAGATTTCACATATGAGTGTCCTTATTCCTACAGTTGCGGTTTCTTTCAAGTATACGGTTGGGCTTTTTTGGTGATGTAAGAGTTATGGGCTTTTTAGACCAGGTCTCATCAGGCCGTAGCCAGGGAGAGGTGCGGAGGGGGGAGGGGGGGTCCGCTTTATCATGCTGAATTTTGGCGCTTGTTTGCCTCAAACGCCCGGTCAGAGTCAAAAATGCGGGAAAGCAATAGGAAAATTTCCAGAAAAGGTAGTGGTTTTTATTACCATAAAATTAATCTTCAAATTGTCAAAAACGCAGAGCTTCAAGGGGATTCGCCCATGGACCCAGGTAGGTCCCTAAGGTGGGCCCCTGAACCCCACCGTTACTTCTTGCGCTTCGCGCTCGAAAGGTCCACTTCGGGAAAATCGGCACCCCCAAATAAATTCATGGCTACGGGCCTGGGTCCATTCGCGAAACCAGTCCTAACACAGTCGTAGCCTACGTGTGTCCTAACTCGAGCGTTCGCGAAACCGAAAGTTACAACTAAAACTACGTCAGCAGCAGCAACAGAGGAGCAGCAGCAGCAGCATCCAACAACAACGCAACGTGTTACTATGATCATAACAAGCGTAAATTTTTAGAAAAATTGCGCATTCCTATGTTATTATTATTTTTACCGTATAAATAAAGGGATAAGCAGCGATTTGCTTAATCCGAAACATCGAAAAAAATTATCGAAATTCATATTTTCATATTTTTGTTACAGTCATGGATATACGAACATAAAAAGTAAAGTCTCGTGCCGAGCAAGCTCGTGCGCGGAGTGCCCATATCTCTTTCCTTGGCGTTTGGGTCAGACTCCTCTGTATTATGTTTGCTGTGGGGGTTCGCCACTCCTCCCGCACAGCGAGTCTGTTACTTCCCAGCATTAATAATGCTGGTACTATTTATACACCTGGGTGGAGAGGAGTAATCAAGGTAAAGTGCCTTACTCAAGGGCACAATACGTTGGCCGCAGTGTGACTCGAACCCACGACCTTTGGATTGCGGGACGAGCGCTCAATCAATTGGACCACACGAACATAACCTGCAAGTGGCTGACTTGAAATCGTTGTGTATTAAGGACAAGCAGTATTTTTATCTCATGTGATAATTTCTGTACGTGTGTATCAAAATTCCGACTTGAGATAAAAAATAGCCTTTCCCTGTGAATATCCCAAATTTCTATACAGTTTGACCTCAATCATAAACATTTGGATCTTGTTTATTGGTACTGGGTTGTTAAACCCACCAATCAGTGTTTACTGTGGGTTTTGAGACGCCATCACTGTATGTCTATTTGCGGGAGACGGTATGAAAAATTTCCTCAAATACTTCATTTTTTTTTTCACTATTTGGTGGTTTGTTATGGGATTGTACACACTTAACCTGATTTATAAGAGAAAAATGCATTTCCATATTTTTCGATTCTCTCGTTATCGCTGCTAATCTTTTAAATGCATTTGATTTAAGCAGGCTTTTCATTGACCTTTCAGATAGTAGGTTTATTATAAATCAGAATCCATTCTAGAAGTTGGGAAGAAGGTTTGAAGATGTTTTTTCAGATTTGAAGGGTGCTGAATCAGAATTTTGGGTCCAACCTCTGGGAAATGTGGGGAACTTTGTAAAATAAGGGGGTACATTTAGTACAGGGGTAAATTTGAAATCAAGTCAAATTGTGTTTTAATGTACACCAATGTATTTGTCTCATTATACGGATTAAAAAGTATAGGTTTGTATAGGTTCCGACTTTTAGTTCCATGGGACTTACAGCCCTGATAAGGTTCAAGGTCATTCTGGGGCAAAAAATTCCAATGCTCAGATTTTGTTGAAACGGTGTCAAATATTGCTATGCCACACTGAAGCAGAAAATTAATTTAAATTCTTTGGGTGACAGCTCTGTGTACAATTTTGAGGTCAGGTTCTGGTGCCCCCATAGACATGTAAAGACCTTGTTACATTTTGCCCACTAATTACGAAACAAATGCCAAGCATTGTAAAATAAGCAAGATGAACAATTTGACACCAGTTTCAACAAAATCGGTGAACTGGATAACGTTTACCCCCAGGATGACCTGAACCTGAACACATAATAGGGCCTGTACCTGCTTAACTAACGGTAGGAAACCTAGCTAAACCTATACTTTTTTAATCCTCTTATAATGAGGACAAATACACTGGTGTACATTTAAACACAATTTGACTTGATTTCAAATTTACCCTGTACTAATTTTACCCCCTTATTTTACAAGTTCCCCACAGTTCCGAGGTTGACCCAAAAATTCTGATTCAGCACCCTTCAAACTGTAGAAAAACATCTTCAAACCTTCTTCCCCAAACTTCTAGAATGGGATTCTGATTATAACCCTACTAAGAGATTTATTTATTTATTTATAACATTCGGCATTGCCAGGCAGAACCCAATATTTCTATATGCATTAAATAAAGGACGCCTCCACAACGGGAAAGATTATGGGAAGAAGTCCGCTTTTAGATGGAGGAGGAACCCAAAGTGACTCGAGAAAACCTGCGAGGACGAGTATTTATCGGCAACCAAATTCACATACGACACTTGCTCGACCGCGAATTGAACCCGCCGCTACACCAACTCGCCCCTCCCAAGAGATGATCTTGTTAATTCATGATAGTGAAGCTACAAGACGTAGGATAAACCTATCTTCCACTGCTCAACTTCTACGATTGTGTTACGGAATTGGTTCCCAAACGCACGAAAGTCACAACTAGTAGAAGTCGCAACTTGCGCTAAGTATGTTCTAAGCAAATTTTTAGGACTTACTTTTCGCGGAACGGACCCCTGAGTCTCTGCTTGGTATACAAACATGAAAACAGTATAGTAACTAAACTCTTTAACGGTATTGTGCGGTTGAATATCTGGTGTTTTGTTAGCTTATTGTGGCGCAATGGATAATAAAAGCGCAAAACTCATAGACCTAAAACATTGTAAACTGCGAGTTTCGCGCTCCGCTGCAGTCAACATGTTTATGTTCCTGGGCAAGATACTTTATCTCAATTCGTCTCGTCGAACCAAGCAAAAATCTGGGGCTGTTATTGTGGAAAATTAACATCTAAGGCTGAAGGCTGTTCGCTTGGCCAAGCACTGCCGACCTTGGTGAAGCGGAATGATTGTTGACGATTCCTGATGGCAGGCCCGTAATAATTAATAGGCAAACCAATGTGGTCTTAATAAAATGGGCTCTATAAAAGCATGTGTATTATTATATAGTATTATTACTTTAGGGGAGGAAATGTTTATTTAGTAGCTTGCCCGATTTAGTAGCTTGACAGAATGGCCCTCACACCCCAAACCTCCATCTGTAATGTTTCCCGCCGAGAGTTAAACTCGTTTTTGATTTTTGTAAGATGTGAGAAACGTGATGATTTGTGAGCCCCATAGAGTACGGTACTCTGTAAAATTAATATTGGTCTACCAATGGAGTAGATTTTGTCATAAATTAAAACCAAACATCCTTTTACCCTAAGATTTCACATGCGTAAATGGAAAAATAGTAGCTGTCTTAAAATTTTGACACCTCCGGTAAAATCCGGGGTTATGTGGACGAGGCTATAGCGATCGGCCATGGACTTTTAAGTAAATATTCATCATCGTATTTGGATATAAAAGTAAGAGATATTAAAAATGACAGTTTTTGGAAAGTAAATAATAAAATGTGTACCTGCCCTTAAAAAGGAATATTGTTCTAAAGTCTTACCTATAACAACAGGATGCCTTGCAAGGATGGACAGAGTCGATGTCAGGAAGGTTTAGTTTGCATGGACGAAAAAATGATATGCGACGGTTACCAGACATGCACGGATGGATCTGATGAGAAAGAGTGTGAACGTGGTAAAGTATTTCTTGCTTATTTTAACTGATTTAAAACACCAGCTTCTAATAAATTTTCACAAGGTGTGCCAAATATTTTTGTCCAAGATTGTGGTAAGAGCTAGGAGGAGGAATAAAATAATCAATTATGATAGACTACCGACACGAAAGCGGCCGGTTCTATTAAGGGGGATGAGCATATCACAAATCGTGAAAATATTGTTTCATATCATCATATCGATGTATGACCATTAACCATTCTATGACCTATAACCATTTCTTATTCATTGCCCGTTATTTTCTTTTAATTTTTTCGGTGCTGACTTGTTTGTCAAATATCAATTACTCCAAGTTGTTTGTCGCTGTCGTACTTGGTTTTGTTTTCATTGGCCACTTTGACGGCGTTTTATAATTTAGATAATTTCCTGTTTGTTTAAACTTCCTCTCAACATTCATTCATTCCTTGTTCTTTTCTTATTTTATTGATATTAATTATTTGTCATATTTGTTTATTCAAAACAAAGGTTTTGTCAAAGACACCTTAAAATTGTGTCCATCAACCGTGACCGGATCGCTGGAGGCGCGTGTTGAGGGCAAAGCCCTCGGCCGAGCGGAGGGAGGCGTCTTTGCGCAAATAGGTATAGTTCTGCGCAAGCATAATGTGTCAATCATTGTGGGGCGATTGTACCTACTAATTAAGGTAGACGTTTCACATAGAAGTCCCATAGATGCAAATGAGGTATTGCCATTCATTCCGTCAAGCGCTACTGCACAACGTCATACAGTGCATGACAGAATCAATTGTAATGATACCTCATTCGCATCCATGGGACATCTATAGGAAACGTCTGCCCTAATTAATTGCTCGTACCAACAATATCTGTCAACTGAACTCCGGCTAAACCCTTTCTTTAACCACAATACGAATGCCGACAGTAACATAAAACAATGCCACCAGGCGGTTCCTTACTCTGTATTGTTATGCAATCAGTTCCCAGGAAAGTTACGCAAGATTTATCCCGGAAAATAAAGAAAAACAAAACACATAAAATAAATGCGGAAAGGCGACGTGCAAGAGACTTCCCATAAGTGGGCGCTATACTACATCGTACACAGGGACTGTAGCTAATAAAAATAAAGCGCAACGCCTTGATGAAAGACTAACACAAAGACAGTTGATACGGAACAAAAATACCTTTAATTATAGGTGCAAATGTCATTACATTTGTGCATTTTTAACTTACAATTAATTTCTAAGTAAATTAAGTAAACAAATTAACTACTACTATTACTACTACTACTATTACTACTACTACTACTACTACTACTACTACTACTACTACTACTCTACTACTACTACTACTACTACTACTACTCTACTACTACTACTATACTACTACTACTACTAGTCTACTACTACTACTATTACTACTACTACTATACTACTACTACTAATACTACTACTACTACTCTACTACTACTACTACTACTACTACTGACTACTACTACTACTACTACTACTATACTACTACTACTATTACTACTACTACTACTAATAATAATAATACTAAAGATACTACTAATACTAATAATAATGGAGATTTACATAGCCCAAAGATCGACCAAAATGGCGCAATACAAAATATGCAATAGATGAAAAATTATAAAACATAATAAATAAAATGACAACGAAGAATATGCAAATTTTGTCTCATGAATATGAATGTGGAATGTTATTATCATTGTTAAATATTATTATTATTATTTTTATTAGTATTACATGGATTTTTAATTCTGGAAGGTTCAAAACGTATTTACTTGTGTTGTTTGAGTGAAGCAGTTGGATGTACCAGATATTATGGCCAACTACGGTTTCGTCATTGTTTTGTGCTGAAACTACCGCTGACTTATTATGATTTATATATCGTTTTCCTGAATTTCAGTTCAATGTGCATCAAGAACTATAAATTTTCTCCAAGATAAGGAAATCTATGTGGCAACGAGTCCTCATTACAGTTTACACTACCCCGACAACTTGAATTGTTCCTGGGTTTTTAAGTCTACTAATTACGGTTATTTTATAGTTAAGACTACCGAGGTATTTGAAATCGACAAATATGACGAATTATTACTCGGAATCTCGCCAACAATTGCAGTTGAAACCTCGATGTATCGTTTTCCAAGGGTAATGACCCGGGTGATGAATAAAGAATATTTTTTACATTTTCTGATCGAGGAACAGATGTTTTGGCTGCGGTTTACTTCCGATTTCCATGGATCGTCAAGAGGATTTTATATTTTAATTGAATGGAGAAACGGAAACGGTAATCTATGTGTTTACTCAATAGGGTATAAATTAAAATATATTTTGAAGAACACTTTAAAACATGTGTTGACGTATAACTAAGTTTAACGTTTGGCTATTCTTTTTATAACATATAAAAAGGACCGAAATTAAACTATAGTGCGATAGATACAAAGATATTTAAATAGCTCTATAGCTCATTTTCCCTCGTCAGGATTGAAATGAAGTTGTGAACCACTTTGATATATATTCTTTAACCGTATTGGGTTCAACCGTGTCTTTTATAGGCCCGGGAGAGTGCGGTTTAATCGTCCCGTCTACGTTTTTGACGTGCAATTAAAGATGCTTGTTCCGATTATGTCTATTGTGTTTTCTACTTGATATGAGAGCCTGGTACTTGCATACACTCCCACTCAAGTATCGTGGAAAACAACTTGCGGTTTTAATGGAAGCAATAATGCATGATTATTGTAATACCTAGGGTTTCTCAACTCGTTTGTTTGAAGTGCCATTTGTTATAATTGAGTTATCCTCAAGTGCCAATAATTGCGAGGGAGCGAAGCGACCGAGCCGCTATAACGGGTGGGTCCAGGGCCAGGCCAAGAGCGCTCCTGGAAGTTAGGGTTTTTGAAAGGCTCAGGGTGTGTAAAAGTGAATTACCACATAACAGTCACCAAACATAGATCTCGTAAAATGCTGGAATGCAGTATTTTACCGCTTGTGCAGCGTGAACCAGTTTAAAAACAGATACACGGTGTTTTCCGACCTAATCCCTGGTGGTGTGATTGATGCAAGGGATAGGGCGACTACTGTACGGGTAGATCGCATTTTAAAGCTCGTATTAAAAGTTTGAAAATTATTAAAAATGCAAACTGAAAGAGAAAAAAACCCATAATTCATAAACATTTATTACCAAGGTTTCAGATATTTCGACTGTTTCTCCTTCTTGCTTCTGTTCGTCTATATTTGTTGTGTTTTTTATATTTTTTCGGCCTATTTTTTCTCTACGTCAGTCCGCCATGCACCAATTGGACTGCCCCCAAGCGTCACCATATATATATATTAATATATATATATATATAATATATATATATATAATATATATATATATATTATTTTATATAATATTTCTTTTCAGTGCTGAGTTACGCCCTTCTGTTTGTCAACCCTCGATATATATATATATATATAAACTAAACTTAAAGAATCATTGGCTGAAGCGGGATTCGAACAGGCGACCTCTGGATTGCGAGACCAGTGCTCTACCAACTGAGCTATTCAGCCCTTGTGTTGGCGGTTGATCCCCTTATTGCTAGCCATCATCTTTACTCTGAATCAGCTAACAGTATTATCATGTACTGCCGGATCAATATTGATACACTCCCATGAAATTTAAGTAAACTAAGGAACAGAAAATGGGAAACGACATTCTGTACATTTACTGGATCATATTTGATGCACGCTGATTGAAGAACAATTACAAACTAAACGAGAGTAAAGAATCATTGGCTGAAGCGGGATTCGAACCGGCGACCTCTGGATTGCGAGACCAGTGCTCTACCAACTGAGCTATTCAGCCCTTGTGTTGGCGGTTGATCCCCTTATTGCTAGCCATCATCTTTATTCTGAATCAGCTAACAGTATTATCATGTACTGCCGGATCAATATTGATACACTCCCATGAAATTTAAGTAAACTAAGGAACAGAAAATGGGAAACGACATTCTGTACATTTACTGGATCATATTTGATGCACGCTGATTGAAGAACAATTACAAACTAAACGAGAGTAAAGAATCATTGGCTGAAGCGGGATTCGAACCGGCGACCTCTGGATTGCGAGACCAAGTACTTGAGGCATTGATAATCCATAAAATTGATGGAAGCACTTCCAAACCCCTCTTAATGGACCCTAGCTTGGGTTTCAAGGTCATACAGGGGTCACAATTTTAAAACGTTCCGATTGTGTTGAAAAGTACACCAGGATGTTTGTCTGGTTACAAGGACTCCAAAAAGGTATAGTTTACACTATCTATGACTTATATTTTCGGAGTTAAAAATAGTGAAAAAGTCAATTTTAGTGTGTACATGGGTCAAAAGTTAAAAATTGCTTTGATTTAGGTAATATGTGGTGCAAATTGTTTCCCTAGCATAAATGATTGAAATAAGGTATAGGAATTTGCCTTATCTGTTATACTTAGTTTTCACGATCAACAAAATAGGTCACAGGTCAATAGAATCCAATAGCTTCCAATAGCTGTTGACTTTATTTGCCATTTTGGGTAATAAACAAACACTTAAGATAGTCAAAAGTATTCCTATATTTCATTCTATGAGCTGAACCAACAACTTGAACCACTTTTACAAAAATTGGAGCAACTTTTAATTTTTGACCCCTGTACAAACCAAAATTGACTTTTTCATCATTTTTAGTGTTTTTACCCCATAATTCCAAAGCTATAAGCCATAACTAGTATAAACTATACCTTTTGGAATCCTTGTAACCAGACAAACATCATGGTGTGCTTTTCAACAAAACCGAAACATTTTAATTTTTTTCACCCCTGTGTAACCTTGAACTCCAAGCTAGGGGCCATGAGAGGGGTGTGGCAAGTGCTTCCATCAATTTTTTTGATTATCAGTGCATAAAGTACTTGTGTACCAAAATTCACAGTTTTATCCAGATTTGCACACTCACATGAGATCAGTGCACTACAGTCCCCCACTACATCTGCATTGCATCACCTCACATTTATAACATCATGGGGAATTACCTAATTTTGCAATCTGTTTTGATCTCAAAGCTTAACCCTTTCCTTGGACCCGTGTTAGGCAAATTCATGGGCCTCACACACCAGGGACTTTAGGGATAAAGATTGACAATTAATGACCTCTCGTCGGCAAACGTGTGGGCACACGAGCTTATATCGGGTGTGCAGTTTCATTGAAAAACAGCCTCGAGGCGAGACACTCTGGCTAGAAAACTAGGGCAGTCTGCAGTCAGAATTACTATGTCTCGCTAGTTTTGAGAAATGGTTCAACTTCACTGCGCTAAAACAATGGAACCGCTGAAGCAAATCTGTGCTCGAAGTAGCCCAAAAGTCAGGGGGGGGGGGGGGAAGGGGGAAAACGACGTGATAAACACATTGATCAGTTTCTACAACAAAAGGTAAACCTTCAACATGCAAAGGGGGAATTCATATAATAACAAAGGTGCTTTATTATCTATATTATAAGATTAATATATATATATATATATTATATATATATATATATATACTATTATTATTAAGACGCGAGAGAAACTGGGGCGATTTCCTAGTTCGCTACTGAGTTTGACGTGTAGGTACACGATCATCAGACGAATTATGCAAATTTCGACGTATGTTGCATAACAGAGATTTCGGTGTATTACATAGTGACGGATGTTGACACCTCTGTCAACGAAGTGTATACTTGATTTCCCACCAAGGCTATTTAAATGCTTTTGTTAGTAAATATTCTCATCTTAAATTTATAATTGACACAAGCAAAATATGCAATTAATTTATAAATATCGATATTAGTAGAAATTTATATTATATTTACAGTTCAAAGTGGTGAATCGCGGCAATCCACACCAACATCCGTCATTATGTAATAAACCAAATTGAGCAGATTCGTGATGACGTACGTTGGTTTGACGGGTGTTCAGAAAACGCCGATTGTTGTTTTCCATAATGACGGATGCTGAATAACGCTTTAGTATAGGGAAAATTCAACATCCGTCACTATGTCATGAACATAATCGCCGATTTGCGTATTTTTGGTGTGACGGATATGATTGTTAACTTTTCCAATGTATTACATCCATTTTAAGTAAGAATTTCAAGTAAGAATTCATGAATATTAGCTAAAATAAATTTCCAGTTGTTAATTTCGTTTCTTAATCGGATTTGATATATTGCCCTAGATCGAACAATAGCACACCCCATTTACGTGTCTTCTTGGCACACAGCGCCGCGCATTGTTGAATCACGGTCAGAAAGTAATTTGAGCCACGCGACCGTGGCAAATCTTCACTGCGCTATAGGGAGTTCACAAGTTTTCGACGGTAACATGCCAAGTGGCTGACACGTACACAACAACTTGTTAACATATTCGGACCCGGTCAGATAGCGTTGATTCGGTTTTTTGTACACTTGGCCTATCGTAACGATTTACGCACAAAAATATTCCTAACTAAATTGTCTAGTTAGGTGACTAGTTTATAATATAGGTTTATTTTTGAAAAACGACGAAAAAACGTGAAAAGACGATCCATACAAGCATTTTTCTTAGGCTTATCAGCTGGCTCAATTATCGATTGCTGCTGTCGAGTCATGCCACACTCCAAGCACTCAAAAACTAGTGAGCTTACGGGTGTTTTTTGTGAGGAATCCGTTTCTAACATCAGATCGACCACCTGATTCGTCGATTTGGCGATATCCAGGGTACCGCGAAACCGTTTTTTCATTCCTTGTTCAAGCCTTTAACACAGCGTTTGGCTGCTGGGGAGTCCCATGACGTAGCGCATGTCTAAGAATAGCCGGCCAATTAGCGATGCGGATACGGAATCGGCGGCGCTGTGACCCAGCAGTACAGATGCTATGGGAGCGTAAATGGTGTGAGCAGCGGACTATAGTGCATATAACTATAAATGTATGTGTTTTAATATATCAATTATTTACAGGCTCTCGTCTTGGATGGTACGGTTACAATAGTTACTGGTGTGAGGATTGGTTTTCAAGTTCTTTGTGCGATTTGAAAAAAAATGTTGGAGCATTCGGTGGTATAATGATGATAATCTATTGCAAGGAACGGTGTGATGAGGCAAATGAGAGAGGTGATATGGAGTATAATGTTCTTATCAGGCGTACCGTATTTGCCGTGGTTATGAATCATCAGATTTGATTGATATATCTGTACAATGTCCTGAATAGCCAAGATGCTTCTAGAGGAGGCTTATTTTCATTGGGCCATTTTACTGGGACGGAATTGGAACCTGATGGGCCACTTTCTGAGATTTAACGGGTTGTGGTTCTGGGTTTAATCAGTATACGAGTATTGCAGTGGCATTTGGGCAACGAACCGATGATAATCCCCGTCCTTTGGAGGTGAGATTCATACTGTACAGATATATCACAGGTCATTTCGATAAAAAAGCAAAAAAAAAAAAAAACAAAAAAAAAAACAAAAAAAAAAAAAACAAAAAAAAAAACAAAAACACTAAAAAAACAAAAAAAAAAACAAAAAACAAAAAACAAACATGTGAAATGCACACTATACGCGGACCGCAATCAATATTGCAAGTAGGTTAACTATTTGATTCAGTCGGAAACTCTCTGTGTAAAATTAATACACACAGCTTCTTGCGTGTACCACACAGTAACCATTTAATCGTAAGTGCAACTTTGGTTCGGGGGTTTGTGTCTTTCGGGCGTTCTATCTCAAACCATTTGCAGCATAAATCAAAACTTAGTTTAATGACAAAACCCATAGGACGCTTCCAAAGAGACAAAATAGATACGAATCTGTACCAAACCTCCGAGGTTATAGTATGATTGATATCATTATTCCTAAGTGCTCATTGTAATCAGATAATCAGGTTTGTTTCAACGAAGAATCGTGCGGACTTTTCTACCCGAACATTGATTGGTATTCCCGTGTGTGTAAGATACTTTTAATGAAGTGGAAATGATATGCCCAATGTACTGGGAAAACAGCGGGATATCGAATGCATACCTGACATAAATATAACCGAATATTGTGTGGATTGGTTGTACTGATGACATTTAGCGCAGCCGTTTGTCTGCAAAGATGGAATTTCTCTGTCTTGAAGGCTCAATTTTAATGGATTTTGGAGAGATGGACTTGAAGGTATATTGATTTAAATTCTCAACAATAAGGAAATAATATGTTTATTAAGGGGGGGGGGGAACCCGTAAATGGGGTGACCTTCTATATTATATAAGGAATTCTTTGTTCCTCCACAGTCGACAGTGTAAACAGGAACAATACATCATCGACATCGACACGGAGAGTAAAGTAAACAGTACCAACCAAAAAGGATCACCCATGGTTTTTTAACTTTCGAGACTGTTATTGGCTAATTAAATCTTACAACAATGAAAGTACTTTCGGCTTCACTACTGAAGATATTGCAGCTACAGCTGGACTTGTTATTAATTTGGGATATAGCCTATTAATTTCGAAGAACACTGCAGTATTCTTTGTAAACATACACACTACTCAACAGCAAAAGTTCTGGTTGTCTGGAAAACAGATCTGGATAATGACAAGCTGTGCTATTGAATGTAGTTTTGTCGTATTTACTATATCCATTGGGAGGGAATTACATAGTAAGTACCTTTTAGCCTACGGGGAAGTATAATCTCACTTAACTTATAACCTCATTTTCAAATAGTTGCTTCTAGAAATTACAACATATCTGCACAAGGACGTATACAAGGGGGAGGTGGAACCCAGCCATGTCCAATGGATGAGGGCAATCCACACGAGCGCAGCGTGGAAGGTTAAGTCATAATGCAGCATGGAACCACTAATGGTCCTGCCCACTTGCCTAGAACAAATGACACACAATAGCTCGTAGTCATTGGGCAACAACATCGCCCGTACATGTACGTAAGGAATAGAGCGTCATTGATTGGCCACATATTCAAATAACTCATAAACGCCCATATATGGAAAAGCAACCCCCCGCGAAGAAATTTTCGCAATCACGAAAAAAAAAATTCTTTAAACACATAAAAACCGGCAGTACAATCTGTACAAGGCTGTCTGATCGAGCTGTCGAGCTAAACCGCAAACACCTGTGTTGGAATCCGGATACTAAATATAGCTATGGTTATGGTTTCAACTTATATTCAACTGTATGACAGTGCGTTTGGTAAAAATTACTATTGCTTTACGATAGTTCGCTGGCGATATAATTCAGATTCAAACTGCCCTGAACAAGGCTATCATTTTGTTGAATCATTCACGGTATATATTTTGAACTAGTTGCAAGACATTGTCATGTTTCCTGAACAGCATTAAATAAATAAAAAAATAAATAAATAGCGGCTCGTCGCGGGCTTATATGCGGACAAATGTATTTATCTGAAATCAGATGTGTAATTAGCTAACCGTCGTAATGTATTCCTTCTCGTGCTTGGATTTCCATGGAGTGCCGTTCTTATGTTGTTGGGATTGACGGAGTTATTGCTGTTCTTGCTCACGCCAGGTCTCTGGTTTTTGCCAAAGTTGCTCTTTGTTGTATTCTGTTTAAAGACGGCTATAGGGAATGGTGCGTGTATTGACTGGATTTAAGGAAGCCACATGGTATGGGGTAGGTAAACTGAAACTGATAGAGGAGGGAATGAGAGGAATAATTAGGGTTCATACAGTACAGTACAGTTTTAGCGAAGATTGGAACGAGGGAACGAGATATATTTTTAAAATGTTTTCTTCAAATGTGCATTTGTTTGCACAATCTGTATTGTTTTTTCATAGCGTTTTTCATATATTTGGTAGCGCGAAGAGCATCTAATTATATGAGGATCAGTTCATTTGGGTGTTATGGTATGCGCTCTTTACGTATCTACTCAGGTTTCTTGATCTTTTTGAATATCATTGTGATTTCGTTGTCACATTTATATTTTAAGGTAAAATTCCAAACTCTTCCTTTGAATGCGTACGACATGTCGTAAACTCCCTTACGATCTGTATGTTGATGGATGGCGGACAATGCAAAGCTGCATCGGAAAGAGAAGAAGTGGTACGGAAGAGGAGGGGAATCTCAAGTTTTGTTTGGTTAGGACCTTTCCCTCTAAACGTTCTAGGATTGGACCGGCCATATAACGTTTCTCCAACCTCAGCTTCTCATGATCCGTAGCATATCAAAGCTTCGGAAAATAAGCATTCTACAAAGGTCCCAAAATATTGTCAAAAAAAAAAACACGTATGATGAGTTTTAGTTCATTCCAATCCGAATGCAGAAACAAAATATCTACTCCATAAAAATCAGAGTACAAATCTGTATATATGCATTTAAAATCATGAAGTAACCTAAATAGGGGCACACGCTTTTCTGGGTTTTACGTCTCCTATGTACTTTTTTTCTTTTTCAAACATAAATAACACTTGCAATGATAGAACAAGTTAATACTTACACGGTTCTAGACAGCATCTAACTGTTCACAATAATCAATTAATCACACGGATAAAGCCTACGATACACTTCCAGCGGTTAGCGAGCGATTTTGCGAATGTGCTGCGTAACACTGGGTCAAAAACAGATGTTAAGGTCACAAGAAATGAGATGATAAACACTACTCCAAATCATTTGTGGGACAGTCCATTCCAATAAACAGGGCCAGAAAAAAGAATACACTAAACAGTGACATCATTGTGAAAAAACTATTGTTAATCGTGGGTGTCATTGCTAGATTCACACCAGTCACCCTCGAATGTTCTATACTCTCTGAAAAAATCCAATTGATACCACAAATCGATGTCATCACCCAACCCAAATATTGAATGCTTTCTTGTCCCTCCATGTAGACTTGACACCAAACCACATTCAATTTATATTTGCATTTCTGGGACATTTAACGTTGCGCACGCCAATCGTGTCGCTGCGACGGAGTATATAATGGGCTTATAGCACAATAGAGGGCCATCCCGACTTCCACAGACTTCCATCTGTTTATGGAGGAACATGTGGTGCAGGGGATTTCAGCGTTCCTCATAACGCATAAGTTGGGGGTGCGAGACCCGCTGTCGCCAATGTGTTGTGCCACTTGGCATGGCACTTTACATCGCTTGCCTCTCTCCAACCAGGAGTAATGGGTACCGGCATATGCTGGGAGATGCAAAACAGAGACTCGCTGTGCGGGAGGAGTGCGACCCCCCACAGCAACATATATGCGGGGTTCTGGCCCAAACGCCAATGACAGAGAGATGGGCACTCGCTGCGTGCGGACGCACCATTTGCATTTTGTTGCTATTTGCATTTCCTGGGACCTTTAAAGTTGCGCAAGCCAATCGTTCGCTGCGACTGGAAGTATATCATGGGCTTATAGCACAATAGAGGGCCATCCCGACTTCCACAGACTTCCATCTGTTTACTGAACTGAATGTAATATTTGGCTAATAGACCGTGCCCAATAGCCAGTCATTTCTGCGGACAAGACTCATTACAAGACTTGGAATTGAATATGGGCAATTTGGCTAAATCAATGTTCACTTCGGAGGAGACAACGGGATATGTTCCTCGTGCAAGTAGTATCTTTGCGAAAAGGACCAATTTGAAATGACATGAATGACATGACATAGGCGTCAAAGGTTGAACAGAAACCACAAACGATGCAAGTGAAACAAATTTGCAGATTATCTTGTTAAATTCAATTAAAGATAACAACTCCAAACCACGTCTCACTGTGACTTAGACAAAATCGGCCTTTACCTCCTTAACAAATTTGAACAGATTAGAGTGAATTTATTCTATTTTAAACTAGCAGAAAGCAATAATGTTAGTCGCTTTCCATTAAAACTTATTAAATATCTCTTGGTGCCCTTTTACATATTCAGAAATACTTATTTAAATATTTTAGAGGCAAGAATGTTGTTAAACTTTTTGCACACATCGAAGCTTCAGCTTCAAAAATATCTTCTAATTCCGCATGAAAAATACCGATTAGAGTAGTAATAAGGAGTAATGGTCGACCCATATTCGTCATGGTAAAAATCATGTTCGAAAGGTTAGCGTATGCAGACGTGTGCCGATGAGGTCAATTCAATATGTGTTCAAGGCGCGATTGCAAATTATTATTACCGACTGCCATCAGGAAATAGTCACAATCAGTTCGCGTCATATCGGTTGCGCTGGGATTGGGCAATAGATTGTATATCATCCATAACAGTCAATCAAGTATCATTTGGGTCAAGTAGCTTGCTCAAGACACAAAAAAAAACATTGGCCACAACGGGGTTCGAACTCACAATTTAAACGGTTTAATGATCATGACTCCTGCCCTTCCACTGAAACACACGTGCTCTCAACCTTAACTAAAACAACAAACCATTTGTCTTTGCATAGAATTCTGTCGGAAAATTTCTTCAATCTTCTTAGTTAATAGTGTTATATAATGTTCACCACTTTACCAAATCCCCTTTCTCCCAGTGGACTAAAGTGATTGCTGAATTTGCTTCAGAGGCCAACGGATTCCGTTTTTATTAGAATTCACTTGATGTTGAATCGATGAAGAATTATGGAAGATGGGAAGGGGCTAAACATATCAAGGACTATCCAAAGTGATGGAAATAACTGGTTTTCGGGTTCTAATAATAGTCCAACTGCTATTACTTTTAATGCCATGAATTTGTGGAATAAAATTCCACAAGTGATTATGTATCGTTCGATCAAGAGGATTAATTTAAAGATATCTGGTCTGAAGAACTAGCTAGTAAGAGTACTATTATATATATATATATAGATATAGATATATGAAGATATATATATATATCTATATAGATATATATATATATAATAGTGGCCCCCCAGTGCCTACATCCGAAGAATTTGAATGGTGGAGGTTATTATTTTGGGACAAGTGGCACATTGAAGACTAGGTTCAAGAAAATTGATTGACATGAGGGCAATTAATGCACCCAAGATTATATATTCTACTTATGATATGAGATATATATCTAGATATAGATAGGATATAGATATATATATATATATATATAGATATTATGTATATATAATAAGGGGCTCGGTAGGATTGCCTAGACAAATATTGCAAAAGATGTTGCGGCCATTTGTTATCATATCCTGGTAACCCAGATCAATTTAACATTTTTATGACATAGAAGTGCAGCATCAGATGCACTTTATTCCGTAAAGGCTGATGAATTCATCGGATTAACAATGCGAAACTAGAGTCACAAATGACCCAACCCAAAATTGTGATATAGGCACATTACTATGGTATTAATTGAAAAAAAAAATGAAATTTGTCTTTTTAAATGTTCCATAAATTTGCCAATATAACTAGGACTAGGAAGTTAAACATTTGAAAAATTAAAGGTTGCAACGAGAGATTTCAAGTCATCCATATTTTCTGTGATATGTAGTAGTGATTTCATACAGATGGTGCTCAAAGGATTCCTTACCTTTTATGGTTACAGAAGTAACTTATAATGAAATAAAAAGGCGCTTATATTTCAATAGAAAACATAGGCTGAATTTTGTATTTGCCTCCTAATAGGAAATTAAAAAATTTCACCAATTTTATATTCTTTTTAAAAAAAAAACAGTTCTCAGATTAATCCTTTCGACGGGGAGATTTTTGATATAAAGCTTTAAACAAGTGCCAAAAATCAGAATTTTCACATGTTTTTCGGGACACATATTTTTGAAAATCTCTTGCTGCACCTTTTCAATTAACATCTGGCAGCCATAGGAATATAGCACTAAATCCATGGTGATTTTTCTGGCGCAAATCTCTGTTTTGCAAACATAGGGGCTGGGAAAATCCCCCAATCTATCAATAGAGCTTAGCTTTCTAGAAGATTTCTAAGCATAAACATCTTCAATCCTCCTTAATATAGCACTAGGGGAATTCCATTTTTCTTTTGCATTAATAAACAAGGAATCATCCAATTGCAAATCAGGGCATGGTATAGATAAGCCTGAAGGTGCACACAGCCTAAGGGCTATATATTATGAATGAGCCAATCGGAGATTTGTAGGAAAAGGGGGTGGATCTCGGAGGTAAATTTCATAATTGCCTCATTGGTCTTAGGGGGGATGGATGGGGGTCCTATAGATGTAAACGAAATTAGATAGTAATTAGACGAAATACGGGGTGGTACCAGGCATATCTAGTATTTCTAGATTTTAAGTTTATGGACCTAGGTTGGCTTTCACGCAGATGTAGATTGGCTGTTTATAGTGGAATTTGAGCAACGAGCTAGCTAAACGTAGAGCGCTGACTGCGGCAGGGTTAGGCAGTTTGTTATACCAAATAAACTAAAACCTCGCGTCTGAAATTGAAAGGCAATAGAAAACATCACCAAAACTGCCATTTATTTTAAAATCGTGGTATGTAAATAATATTATATGAGTTACCGTATTTATCCTATTTTACATGTTTTCAGTGAAATGTAATGAAGAGGGTCTATGCTTAAATCAAATTAATTCAGGAATGCGTTGCCTTTTTAGGATGCCCTGAAGCCAATTTTGGCACCAAAATAGAGAGACTTTCAGATGGAATTTTACTGGAATTCAGTGAATTTTTGTTGGCAGGTAAATATTTCAGTTCTATAAAGACAAACAGGGCAAGGTCTCCTAAAACAGCTTATAACTTGCCAAATCGTTTAGTTTATCCTTATCCAAGCCTCCAATTGCAGCTCCAGTGTTTGAAGGGTGTCTCATTTATTATGACAAAACCAGAATTAAAACAAAATATATCACCGGCGGGACAGATCTTTTGACCACTAATTTGGATGTTTTTACCACTGACTTCCTCCTGTGTAAATTTTACAAAATTTCATTGGCGGGCAATATGATTTTTCTTTAAAATGTAGTTTAACACGTCTTTTAATGGAGATATGAGCAGAATGAGCATATAGAGGGCGTTATAACATACAAGTCAGTGACCTTGTAGGCTATATGCAAGATTCCAGCAATGGATTTTTCTGATTTTGGAGAGGTTATAGCTCTTGCATGTCCCAGGCTATAATAGTTGTCAAAAATTGTTGTCGCCACTGCTTATATAATTGCCCTTAAAAATTTGCATGGTGTCAACAGCTGTTGCTTGGCACTTTGGAAGGTGGTTCAGTTCAGTGTCCTATTTCAGGTAATGTGTTAACAACTGGCAACGTTGAAGGCAGCAACAAATCCAGGATGGTGATATCTCATGATCTGGCAGGCGACAGCGTAGGCTTTCAATCGAAAATTTCACCCTTTGCCGGTGTCACAAACTACAGTGTACATGTGACTGAGTGTCCTACCACCCATCTAGCCATTGTGTTCGGCATTGAGTGCTGTACACACCACTTGTTTCAGCACTGTACCCAAATAGCCTAGTCTACAATGTCACGGTTTATTCCGTACATGTTGACATGGTAGCTTGGACACTCTCTCATAGGGGACACTCAATTTCTTTACAGGGGCAATTTCGACATACTACCCTCGGTTATTTTTTTTTGTTCCAACGATATTCCTCTACTTTTCTGTAATACCAGTTTCATGTGATATGCTAGTTCACCTCACTGATATCCAGTGGTCACCTACGGGCTTTTATGGAATCAGATCATGAAGAAGACGATATAAGAGTGACGTCATGGCTCGCTGAGTCGACTTCCACTTCCTCGCTGAGCAGTGCGCTCTACGTTTACCTACTCGTTGAACTTGAGTGATTGTTGAAATTTGTCATAATTGCCTGTATCTTGTAGCAGGAACAAATCCATACCCTTTAGCAATTATGAAGAAAGCTCTTATTTACCTTAATGATCCTGGAATCATCTGTTGTGATTGTTATTACAGATGCTTAAAGAAAGCACGCATGCAAATCAACATGTGTATGTTTAAGCATATGAATCTTTTGGACCATTCTCCGATAAAGTGCTCAAAAAGGTGTTTTTCGTGTCGCTCACAGGCGTGTTTTGCCCGTTAAGAATGAATGTTTATTAACATAAATTATACTTAGGAGTTATATTTTCCAAATAATCCGGACTAGAAGTTGTAAGCGGGCGAGAAAGTACCAAGCAAGAAGGCTGATGATGCTTAATTCTTACTTATCGCAATGTCGCCGGCCCAAATCCGTTCTTTAAAATGTGTCCCTGCTCGTTACACAAGAGCGCATATCACAGATTACATGGCATTTTTATTAGCCTCTATTATGCCTTAATTCTAAAGTTGAAAACATGATGATATTGTATTATTAAAGTTCTCTGAGAGCATGTCGCCAATATTGCAGCCATATACGTTACCATAATTCGAATGGATACAAAAGTGCCAAAAATAACGGTAGAAGAATGTTCAAACATGTGATAAATCGAGCAGATGCCAATGTTACATTAAACACGTTTTGCATAAAAATCTGGGTTTAGAGTAACAATTTCCAGGCCTAGTAATCATAGAAATCCCTCACGTTACGTTCAATACCGCGTCAGATACGTTACCTACCTCCCGATAGTCCAGAGGATAAGCAAAAAATCGTGCACTTAGTGATAGAAATATAACACTTGGCACACACTTAATATGGACTATAACTAACTATTTCAAAACGGGACCCCAGCTGGATTTGACCTGTGGCGGCCATTATGGCTATTTTTCAAAATGGCCGCCATTTTTATTTTAAGTGCCTCATATCTCGGTTAATAATACTGACACAAGCTTAATTTTTGTGTCTATGCTCGTTTCAGGGTAAGGAATATAAATATGACACTACTTTTTAATGATCTCGTGTCAATCATTTTGTTTTCCAACATGGCGCCAATGAATACTATAACTGACACTTATTTTATAGTTTTACACAAAATAATGATATTAATTTGATTTCTGTGTATATTCTTATGTTTTCAGGGTCGAAGAATGCAAATATAATATTACTTTTTAATAATATCTTTTGCAGCCATTTTATTCCAATATGGCCGCCAATTTACACCCAAATATCTTTGTTACAAGTAATCATACTGAATTGATTTTTTGTGTCTATACCTATGTTGTCAAGTTCAACTAAACCAATGATGACAATAATATAAAGTGATCCACAGCCTCGTCCCCCAGAGTTACCTTAAAAAGGTTGAGATTTTTAAATCATCTGAAATAATAAAAAATGATAGCAATTCATTTATATGGCGCTCTACAGAGAACACAGCGCCTTACAACAAATACTTAAAATACGAATATACAACAAGACATACAGCATAAGGAAAACTAACCAATCCAAACTTAACAAACAACACATTATGAGGTATGATGAAGCCTGTCCGTGAAGAGACTTTGAATGGTTTTGTATCTGGTACGTTCCTTAACAGGCAACCAATGAAGAGTGAACAAAAGTTGTGACGAACTCTGGTCACGACCGCATGCGAACACCAAACGCACAGCTTTATTTTGCAAGCGCTGGAGTATTTTAAGATCTATTTCATTGGCGCCATATAGTAATGAGTTTGAACCGTCCAAGCATAGTATTTGTGTCTAATCTTAATATTACAATTTAATAAAGTGCGACATATCTACCGAAGTGCTCAGGGCTCGGTGGACCTCCTAAGTATAGACACAAATATCTAGTCAATATCATTTTGAACTAGGTGTAAAGAAAAATGTCAATTTTAATGCAAATTGGCGGCCATATTGGAAAACAAAATACCTTACAGAATATATTTAAAAATTATGTCGAATACCCCGTCATTCAAAACATGAGTATAGACACAAAAATCAGTGTTATTAACCGAAATATGAGACATTGAAAATGTGATTGGCAGCCATTTTGAAAAATGGTTACCACGGCCACCACAGGTCAAATCTAGCTGGGGTCCCGTTTTGAAATAAGTGGTTGTGGTTCATATTAAGCGTGTACCAAATGCTATACTTCTATCACAAAGTGCACGATTTTGCTCCAGACGGGTCTTAACCCTCTGGACTACGATACGTTCTTGCTAAAAGATGTGATATATAAATTCAAATACCACACCATGCATTAGTATCATGGTAATACCTGATAAAGTATAGAGATTAAGTCGGTGAAGCATAAACTTTCACTGAGATCTGATATTGAGGTTGACAAACAGAAGGACGTAACTCATCACTGAAAGAAATATTAAAGAATTTCTCTAATTCTGCTGTAATACTGCTTTTGAGAAATGTGATGTTTAATATTTCTACTAAGCAAATCTATTCATTACTCAAAATGTAAAAATCTCATAAAACTCATAAATTATATCGTCGGCCGCGTCACATAGTGACGTATTCGACATTTTGGACTTTTTGGAGAAATTTGGCATGTACGTTTGTTTTGTACTATTCTACATATTCACCAAATTTTAAACCTCAACGTGGCTTAATTAGTAAAATATTAATTAACTAATTATGACGTATTTGCAAAACGTTAAATTCTCCGCATCACATAACGACGTATTTGTCGAAAATCTATACTGCGCAGGCCCACAGCATCGTATCTGCATTTTGAAGTATTCGCCGCGTTACATAGTGACGTATTTGTGCGACGTTTTTTGCAGTTCACGCTAGAATTGGTATTTTGTCGTTTTCACATAGTGACGTATTTGCGAAAACGCGTCACATAACGACGCATTTGCGCGTCGTATTTGTTATTTACATGTTGAAATTGCTATTTTGTCGTTTTCACATAGTGACGAATTTTTATCTTTTCGCCATATCATAAATAAATTGAAAGCTGATTAGTTAAATTTATTTGAAATTAAACTTATTTCGGCGATTTTCCACTAGGTTTTAATTGAAATATATGTTTTAATTAACAGTATGGGGCAAATAAAAATCGCAAAATCTTCAAAGCCGTTTTTTTTAAATGCGTATTTTGCAAATACGTCAATGACGCGGCCGACGATATGGTACTGTAGGCAAACATTATATAAACCAAAAACAATTTTAATTATGAACAGCAGAATTAAGAAATTCTTTAATATTTCTTTCAGTGCTGAGTTACGTCCTTCTGTTTGTCAACCCTCGATATTGTTTAAGATCACCCGTGCATTGTTCTGTGTTCTGAAAATATTAAAGTTTACGATTTTTAATGATTTTCAGGAATTCCTTAATGTTGATATTTTGACATTATGGAGACCAAACTTGAACACCATCGGAGAATGGCCCTCTTGTCAGTGTATCGTGGTTATTATGCGATGTTGTAATATGCCTACCAAAAATTACATATGATATACAGTTGGCACAAAAAGTATCTCGGCATGTTTTTCGATCAGGATTGTGCCAAAGTCCGATAATTTTGAAAGGCGTTCTCTCTCAGCCATTTTGCACGCTTTTTTCAAACAATATGTTAAATGAAAGAGCAAGACCTAGGCAACAAAATGTATATCTTGAAAACTTTCAAATTATTGGACTCTGGCACAATACTGATCGAAAAATATGCCGAGATACTTTTTGTGTTAACTGTATAAGCATGGAGGTAGAAAGCGATGGAGAGTGGACACCAAGGATCTAAACCTTTCAAGCAGATTTAAAGCGTATTATCCAATTATTGAAATCAATAGATGGAACGTGTGAGATATGCCTTTGATGTTAATGTAGGTTATCCGACTTGACGAGGCAGGACTGATCATTACCTCTTCACTTTGTCATACAAAATTTAACCTCTGGTGACCTGTACCGGAATGACAATTATTTCATTGCACTCTTTAGCAAAATATCACTTTTATCACCTTCTGCCACATTGCAACGTTTCTTGTTATCATTTCTGTGAAATACAGTTCAATTTTGAATGTTGGTTATCATATTTTCAGTGGACTTTACAAGCACATGTTCCCATTAAGTGAAAAATTATGTTAATGTTTCATTACTATTCTTTAAATTTGCGGGGAAAGGCGGGATTTTTAGTATATTAAAAAGCGAAAAACAAACGTTGGTATAAAGCTTTGAATAAAGCTTCTTATTGGGCCAAGATTGGCCATTTGTGATAATGATCAGAGATATATTACCGGAAATACTTCGGAAAAGCATTACTTTTTAGCTCGTGGACAGGAGCAAAGCTACCTCCCATTTAAGAACTCCCAAAAGTATACCATGCATATATGCAGTGTAACGATCTCACAAAGCTAACCCAAACATTGAACAATGGGGCGAGGTCATAATTTGATTGTACTGAACGGCAGTTTTAATCAAAGAGGTTCTATATAGATAGAGAGGAAAACGTTACGTAATCTTTAGAAATTCATAGTCTTGCATGTTTTGCCGACCACAAGAAAACATAGAGTACCAACAATAGAAAGCAATGGCTGCCTCCGCTTCTTCCACATACTGTGGGTGCCGCTTTGCATATACACTAATCGGTAGTGATACAAATTGATGTATGTGTTAGAGGTGGCCAGGTGTAATAAGTGCACCTGGATCATTGTGCTCAGATACTCTTTTTTCTCATAATGCAATGCGCGCTTAGGTGAAAAGATGATTTCATGAGGCGGTTTTTATTTAAATCAAGACGACTGACGTGTCATTTCATTCGTTGTGTGGCCATGGGTAGGACAAAATTTAACCAGCCCAATGCACCAACATCCAACAACTGATATTTGCCGGATTGTTTGTATCGAATTGACATTATGTGTGTATACAAGCACCCAAACTATTGATTATTCCGTGCAATATTCAAAATGTCAGCGCCAGCACGGACGACTGGTTTGAATGGGCTTCACCCCCCTACGATGAAGAGGTGCTTTTGTTTGAACCTCTGTATAGATGAGTTGACATCAATGTTTACAAACACATTAGAACCTCGTATACTGACACGTTAGAGGTGCGAAGAATATGCCCAAACAGTTACAGCATTCAATAGACCGTATTAAATAGCTAACCGTGTTGGTGGACAAGATGCATACATTCCAGGACTACAATACATCCACCTGTCAATGATCCCTGCGCAATCGCTAAACATGGATCGATTGACAGCTTAAGTATTGTAGTCCTGGAATGTATGCATCTTGTCCACCAATATGTCTGGTGGCTGACGTCATATTAATACGGTCTATAGCCTTATCACGCCTGATTGAGCGCGAATTTTAAAAGCACAAGCCCTGCAGGTGCTCACGCATACTGCCGGGCAGTGCTTTGTTCGTTGCCCGGCGTTGACGTCACATGTCACCTCATCTATTCGCTGATGTAGAGCACGTTAGAATAAGACCTTTGCCAGGTCAACTGGCTCACGCTAACTTTGGTTCAAGCCACTGATCAAAACACAAATCCCATGGCATATCATAATTCGGAAGAGCTGCATGAGCCAAGGCGTGAACCAGTAGCCAATGGATACTAACGTGCACTACATCAGCGAATAGGGCTTCTGTTGAGGAGAAGCCCTAAAACCAACAAGAGGAGGTATAGTGTTCTTCCCACAATGCAATTCTTCCAATACAAATTTTGCACTGGTTGTCACATGAGTTTATAATGGCGAAAGTGCCTAAATGAACAGAATTCATCTCAATCTTTTTGTCACTAAAAACACATGTGACAATCAGTGCAGAAATTATAATGTATGAAATGCATTGTGGGAAGAACATTATACCTCGTCTTATAGACCGTATTCAATAGCCAGCCATGTTGGTGGAAAAGATAGACGCATTCCAGTACTACAATACATTCACCTGTCAATGATTCCTGTGCAATCACTAAACAGGGATCGATTGACAGCTTAATGTATTGTAGTCCTGGAATGTATGCATCTTGTCCACCAACATGTCTGGTGGCTGACGTCATATTGAATACGGTCTATATCCAACATGGTACAATAGATTGCGCTTATTCACTCTCCATCTAGCTTATTCACTCCATCTATTTCTACCTCCATGTTGTAACGGGGAGAGGTTGAGTGACAATATATGAAGACCAAAATCAATAATGAACTACCAAGAAATTCCATCGAAAAAAGTGACTTTACTAGTCGTTTTGATATTCCAGACTAAGGTATATTCCAAACTTTTGACTATTACTGTATGTTTGGTTGATTAATATTTGGCATACCTTTGCATTCTAGTTCCCTGTCAGTATTTTCAGTGTAAGTCTGGTTACGGTTGTCTAAAACAAAATCAGCTTTGTGATGCGTATCCTCTTTGTTTGGATGGATCCGATGAAGAACAATGTGGTAAGGAAGTATTTTTATCCGTACATGGTCGGATTGAATTTATGTAGTTAAATATTACCAAAAATGCATAATGTAAAAATATATTAAAACAATTTATTGTATTGATATCATGATGACTTGCATTCGGCGATTAATATTTCGTTAAAATATTTCATCATTCAAACCTTCAAATCAGAATCGCACGTCATTTTAGATTGAATAGTGTCTTAAAAATGTACACGTCATGATAAATTGCAGATCTTTTCAGTAGCTGTTCACGTGACTTTGCCTTAAACATTAGCGAGGTGGTTAATTTGACGTCACCTTCGTATCCTAGTACCCCGATAAATCAACTCGGCAGTATCTATTGCGTATGGACAGTTGCAGTTCAATATGGTGGCGATTTGTACATGAAATTTATTGATTTTCAAGGACCTCCGAGTGCTATTTTTGAAATCTCTTTTAATACCGCTGCTAATAACCGTCTCCTCCTCCATAAGTTCTCGAGCATCAAAACTCCGAGCTCATTCACTGTAAGAAAATTTCCTTTATTACGGTTACAATTGAATGACATCGAAAGCGTTGGAGGATATATTTACACTCCTTTGGCATTCTGGATGCAAATTGCCCTACTACCGTCTGGCAAAGGTAAATTCTTAGGTTTGCCAAACAAACAAAGGAACATGTTTTTGTATTCATTAAATGACAGTAAACCAAAATGGGAATTATTTTCCAGTATTTGAAAGCAATGTTGGATTGGTGTTTGAAATGCACGCGATTTCGGATTCACTACGGAATTCCCCCATGACTACTACATAATAGGTGTGTTAGTACTTGTAGCACTGCGCAATCAAATTGATTACACCTCATGAAATTCATCAACAATCAGCTATTCATTGCAGAATTCCCATTACACATGCCATTTCCCTAGGGAAATAGACTGGACTATTTCCCTACAACATTGTCCCCAGAGGTGTAATAAAAAAAATACTACATGGTTTATATCGGGAAATAGGGCACACTATTTCCCCTTGGTACTGGCTACCCCTCACCCTTCGAATTCGTGGTGATAGGTCCGTAGCCAGTACCAAAGGAAAGGAGTATGCCCTATTTCCCGATATAAACCATGTAATATTTTATAATTTTAAGGAGGTCTATAGAAAACAAAGCGATGACATGTGAGCCAAAAAGCGTGCCAGGTACACAATGAATGATGTCAGTGATGTCACTGCCACCAATTGTAACAGTCTAGGTATATTAATTTCTCTTGTAGTTTTTCACGATGTAAGCATCCAGATTGTAGTCAATTAAGTGAAAGTGTTTAAAGGGGTATTTCGTGATCCGCAGCCTCATCCCCCGATGGCGGCCATGCCTCATTCGAAAATATAATTCAACTCACTCAAAATATCAAAAGAATTCACATCAATACGGAGTGTAAATCACAACCTCTGGGTGCTTAAAGGCCGACTCATAGATTTCCTGATGAGGGCGCCCTCAATTTCCAAAAAAAGTCGTGTTTTTTTTTTTTTTCATGTACATAATGGCTTGTCCACATACTTATCACTGTGTGAATGCTAAGCCTTAATATCGAATTCCGTTCATCTATAAAATCACAACTTGTGTATAAAATTCCGGATCGAAATTTTTGTTATACACATTATCCTATGTGACGTAATATCCTACCACCATAAAGTTTACCTACTACTGCAGCTCCACAACGAAACAATCCGATCTCATCTCAAATTTCGGAATTGTTGCATTTTAGGTTTACTATCGTTAGTTCTAGTTGACTTTTTCTTATTAACACAAAAATAATATTTCCAGGAAATCTCTGAGTCAGACTTTAATGTTGTTTGGGTCATGGATATTCCCACGACCCACATACGACCTCGTCCGTTATTCATACAAAAGAGATCAGAAATAATCCTTACAGTGGAGTTGATTCTTCAGCTCCAAAGGTTTTGGAATAAGAGAATATTCCTTGATAACATATAAAAAAATTAGAATGTTTCGTCAAGGTTTCGCCTTTACATGTTAAACCAATGACGACGGCTAAAATTGGGGTTTCTTGGCTGCTCTCCATGGCCCAGACTTGCCCTCAAGAGTCTAGTATTCTTCATTTCTTATCAAGAGTTTCATTAATTTATGAAATCCAAGAAAAAATTGCTTTGGTTTGAAAAGGTTGCTTCAATGTATGCTCAGATTCACGATTCATATTCATGATGATAATGACTTATTAGTGTTTAGCTAATGGAAATGGTTATGGCATTTTATCTTTACATAACTATTTCGTCGGGTGTATTACATAGTGACGGATGTTAAACAAAATACGAACTTTTGTTTCTGAGAAAATCGCATTTGAAAAAATTGCGAACTCTAGATAGTGTACACATCCCTACATACGATTCAAACAATCAAATCCGATTAAGAAACGAAATTAACAACTGGAAATTTATTTTAGCTAATATTCATGAATTCTTACTTGATTAAAATGGATGTAATACATTGAAAAAGTTAACATCAACCGTCACACCAAAAATACGCGAATCGGCGATTATGCTCATGACATAGTGACGGATGTTGAATTTTCCCTATACTTAAGCGTTATTCAGCATCCGTCATTATGGAAAAAAAACAATCGGCGTTTTCTGAACATCCGTCCAACCAAAGTTCGCCATCGCGAATCTCCCCAATTTGGTTTATTACATAATGAACAATGACGGCAATCCACTCAACATCCGATGTCGAGTGGATTCCCGGATGTACCACTTTGAACTAAATATAATATAAATTCCTACTAATATCGATATTTTATCAATTAATTACATATTTTGCTTGTGTCAGTTGTAAATTTAAGATGAGAATATTTACTAACAAAAGTATTTGAAAAGCCCTGGTGGGAAATCAAGTATACACCTTTGACAGAGGGTTCAACATCGGTCACTATCCAATACACCACGGTGTCTTTATGCAACATACGTCAAAATTGCAAAATTTCTAATTAAGATTATTAATTAATTAAGTACTTGCAGGCTTCGAAACTTGGCATGTTTGAAGATTTTGGTGTTAATGTTACTGTTACTGTTAATGTTTACAGGCATGTGCTTAGAATCTGAATATTCCTGCGGCTTAAAACCGGAAGACTCTCTCTTTAACGCATCTATGTGTATTCTGGGGAAGCATATATGTGACAATATCCAACATTGTCACACGATTTTTGAACCAGAAGAATGGGGTCGGGATTGCGGTATGGTTAAAGTATTAAAATAATTTCATTTATCTTGAGTGGAATAGTTCGAGCAAAATTAACCTCTGAGTTTCACTTTCAAGTCGTGAAGTCGTAATGATAAAATGACATGATGTAATTATGTTCTTTATTCCTTTTAAAACTATAATACCACATTTTTGAATAGCTTGCCCAATTTTCCCCCAAATTGAGACATTAATTTTGCAGTAACGTTGGTAATTGGCTACTAAACGAGCTCAAGATAGCTGATTTGAAAGTTGCATGAAAATTGGACATTGCGTTTTCTTAAAAAATTCATATTTTAGGTCAAAATTTAGCGTGAGGGCGCTTTTCAAGATTTTTCGCTAATGCTTTCTCATTTGCTGGTTTAAAGTTTACAGCCATGAAGATAATCACAAAATTGACCAGCTTAAGAAATTTGAGTACTTTAGTACATGTAGTCTGTCCTGCAGAGCTCGTTTCAACTTTCATTTGAATGCTCCCATTGAATTGTACACAAAGAAAGTTCATTGACCCCTGTACATTTGAATAGGAGCATGTGAGGAACATTCAAATGAGTGCTTCAGGCAAACTAACGGAGACAGAATGCTGAAATTTCTTGAGCAGTTCAAGTTTGTGATTATCTTTGTAGCTGCAAACTTTAAAAAAAGAAGCGAATGAAAAGGTGTTAGCGAAAAAATTGCGAATGTCCAATTTCCATGCAACTTTCAAAATCAGGTATCTTGAGCTCATTTACATATATTTAAACACCGAATGCCTTGCAAAATGCCTGAAAAAGAGTAATTAGAGGGGGTTTTGCTGCGCAAATCTATTCCCACCACAAAATTAAGGAATATGACACAAGAGGGTGCTGCACACAAACATGTCATTTCACGTTACCCAGCCCTAATGAACAGCAAAAATTACCCATTTATAGCCCACTCTTAATTTTAATAAAATCTGAATTTAGATGGGATAATGGGAAGGGGGTCGAGGTTGTTGATCGGTTCACACACCTTCAATGTATGAAATGAAGACCATTGAATTAAGGGGTCTGTAGGTCTGTCCTTTTATGTTGGCTGCATACTAGGCATCTGTAATCATTGGTTAGGGATGAAACAGATATTCAACGATATTATAATTTTATAAGGTTAAAACTTTACTTATTTACTTATTCTATATATTAGGATTTTGCGGAATATCAAAATTTGCTTTGTACAACGAGGACTCATTCACTCTACAACCTGATTCGGGATTCTTCTCGGAGGAAAAGCATCAATTTATTTGTCACTACGATGTATCAGCCCCTCAACACAAACGTATTCTGGTTCGTATTGATCAACTTAATCTGGAGGATGGGTTCGACTTTTTTGTCTTCGGTGACTACAATTTTGATTTATCAAACTCAATTGAAGTCATATCTTTAACTGGAAATCCTAAGCTGAAAACTATAGTGTCAAGTTCTAATGAAATGTGGATGCGATTAGAAACTGGTAGTAATTACAGCGTCACTCCAAATTACGTCTTTCAATTACAATTACTGCTGGAAGATACAAAAGGTTTGTTAACCACCCCGAAAATATATGGAAGTTTCCGTAACCTGACCCATCTGGCAGAAAAAAAATACATTGGCTTTTATCATTGTCGGACTGTCTTCCTCAACCAGCCAGGGAAAATATTGAAATATGCGGCCCAACCGAGTGTACATTAAAGGAGAACCCGTACAACGAATAATATTATACAATATACTCTATAAAGTAATATTTGACCACGTATCGAGTGGTTTCATTTAAAAACGGAATTATATTAACCATAACAATGAATTAAAACCACCTAGTCTGACCATGCGCTATTTAAAATTCGCGCTATTGTATAACGTGTTATGGGATACCGCCGGCACGTTTGTGTCATACACACCATAGGAAATGCACATTATGAAAGCGTCACACGTGAAGGTGTATGACGCTACTGTGCCGTCCGTATCCCATAACACGTATACATATCCCATATACACTAGCGCGAATTTCAAATACCGCATGGTCAGACAAAATGTTTTAATTCATTTTTATGGTTAGTATAATCGTTTCGCCATTAAAACCACTCGACTGTGTCAAATAATGATTGTCATAGCGTAATGTATAATTTATTCATTAGTCGATTCTCCTTAAGATGCGTTGACCCAAAAGTTTTGTGTGAAAATCTGACAAAGTGTGATGGAGGTGGGGTGGGGGGGGGATGGAGGGGTCACGGACGGAAACATTTACACGTTAAGTCACATTGCAGACCTGTGGACGTGACACCGCAATGTGTTTTCATTATATAGCCTACGGACTCTATGCTTACTGCGTAAACCGGCAAAAATGCGAATAGGGTATTTGAAGAGAAGATTTCAATAGATTCCCACAATGCATTGCTTCCAATGGAGGTTTTTGTACAGGTCATGATTGTGGATCGTTAGTGATGAAACATGGGCTTAATTGACAGTATGAGCACAAACTTGCATTTAAGAGCGTTTTGTCATCTCTAACGATCCACATGGCAACTTGTACAAAAACTTCCAATGGAAGCAATGCATTGGGAGATATCTGGTATCTCTCTTGGGTATTTGAGTCCGTTGGCAAATTTCTTGAAAGCTTCCCTTTTGCCAGTCCAACTCTGACAAATTAATTAAATATGAAATGGTTTTTGCAGCAACAACACAAAATCGGAATAAAAATCTGATTAAAGGGAGGGGAGGATTTTTACAAGACTTGCGGTTAAAGTTTACCATTACGTTACTGATAGTCTAAAGCGTTGTGTAATATTTCATAAAAGAATGACATTTGGTATGGATTGTTTATACCTCAAAGTTTATTTTAAGATTGGGGGCATTTTGATTTTCACTCCTGATGACTAAGTCAAAGTGCATAGGGGTAAAAATACAAAGTTGTTTGAATCCTGTCGAAAGCAATGCTATGTATTCCTAAGGTCACAAAGAAAAGGTGTAATTTCACTTATTAGCAGGTACGAGCCACAGCGTAAAAGAGTTTGCGTAACCTGACCCTCTGAAACACTTTTTTTCTGACACAATTATGAATCGTGAAACCCTTCACGGAAAATACTAAAGGCACAGTTTTTATGTCCCCCTCCTGATGGCATTTGTCAGGAAAGAGTCTGATGCATGCAATGACCAATGACATCATGGAAAATCCCTGTTGGTATTCATATCCGGATTTCCCCCCAGAGAGCCCACTTTCTAATTATACATATAACACACAGTTGTCTTTCTCAAAATAGAACTGTGGATTGCACATTAAATATCATATTATCTTACCAAATCAGGATATTATTACATAAACCTACATGTATTATAACTTATACTTGTAGTACTTTGTTTTACAACGACACACCGGGGCCCGCTTACTAAATAGAGTCGTAGTTGTATACATAGTATGATTACCCAATACTGATTAAAAAGGTAAACCTATATTTTACACGACCACACGTGAAGTGCTCTGTAAGTGCTATGTAATGCCTTTGTGGAACAAAAAAGTCCCTGTGAAATCTACCACTGGGAAACAACGGTCACTCAACACAAAGAATGATAAACTCAAACTGCAATATTATGGCCATGTTTGCAGGGAAATTGGGGACCGCATAGATGAGGAAGACCTAAACTCTAAACTAAGATGGAGCGCTGGTCTAAAGGAGATCACTGGCAAACCCCTTAATACACTCTACCGGATTGCACAAGATCGAGGTCGCATCTCATAGGTCACAACGGGTCAGGCATGAGTTAGAGGTTCAAGACGACGAAACTTAGAGTACTTAGAGTGTAATATGTAGTGGAACGTAAACCTAGTATACACTTAAGGCGGTGGCAGCCAAAAAAATCCCAAATTTAGACGTTGTCATTGATTCATTGCGTAAAAGTGAAACCATAATATTTTCCTATTTCACAACCGATGGAGCACAAGAATGTACTCCACTGTAAGGGTTATTTCTGAATTTTATATGAATAACAGGACGAGGTCCTAAGTAGGTCATCCATGACCGAATCACATGAAAGCGCCTAAATTGCTTTGTGGTTTTTGTCTGTATTGCTATAATTTATTTTGTCATGTGAGTGCAACAAAGTTGTAACTATCATTTTGGGCAAAATTTAGTTTTTGTTTGATTATGTAAAAACAAGTAAAAACACACATTTCAAGCTACAGAACCAGTCTCAAATCAAAGTAAAATATTTTTATGAAAGAAAGAAGACATTAAAAAACAACAGAAAACAAAAGAAATTTGAAAACAAAACGGCGTTTTCTGCAAATTGATAAAAATACAGATACGACTTTGTTGCTCTCACACGACGTAATTTTTGTATTCGTTTTGGTGAGTTGATTTTTTGAAAGACGCTTGACCGTCATCGTCTGGTACACTGTACAATCCAAGGGATTAAGTCTGATTTGTCTGTTTCTAAGGTGTTTTCACATGCTTGTAATTGAAATAGTTCTCATAACCCCCAAATGACATGATTTCTTTTGAAGATGTCTGTAGACTAAACGAGTTTCCTTGCGGGGAAGGATTTTGTATAGATAGTGAAGGTGAATGCGATGGCTTCCAGGACTGCCATATCAACAGAGCGGACGAAACAGAATGCGGTATATATATAAAAGTTGATAATTTCATATGTTTTTACATTTTTTTGACACCGTGCTCTCTGAAAATATTATGAGCCAAATCGTCCATGGAAAAGTTCTTTAGAATAGGATCATATTCTGATTTTCTTTTCCAGATCAACATCTATAACAAAATGATAACTACTTACAACCCTTTCGACATTTCAACATCATTTTTACTTTAACCCTTGTCTACCCAAGGGCGGTGTTGGGGTTGGGGGTGGGGCTGGTTACCATCCCTTCTAGATGTTATTTTACCCTACCAAAACCCCATTTTCTTGTGCCAAACGATGCAATGTAGTTGTCAATTGACAAATACCCTTCTTTTCCTGCAAAAACAAGCACCCACCGGGAATAGGTAGTGTACAGGGTGATCCTAAAGTAATGCATAGGGGACATCCCCTTTCAAGAGATAAAGTACCAACAAACCTAGTATGACGTCAGAATACCTCAGATAGCTGTGGTTCTCCTCTTTCCATTTACATCGAAATGACTGCCAACATACATATCATTACGTCATAAAGACGTCATAAATTTAGCATAGTAGCTTAAAATAGGAGATATTCATTTTTTTACCAAAAAGTTAGGAATATCAGGTTTTTCGTGCGGTTTCTGGCTCCAAATGATGGCAGATGACCAGTGATATGTACACGATGTGATTTAGTGCCATAGTAATGTTTTCAAGCCAGTAAATTGCAAAATGTCAATTTTTAAACCTATATCCAGTATTTTCATACTTCCCTCCACTCATAACATCATAGTGACGTCATAAGTATTTTTTTTTATACCAATGAAAGAAGATACTCTAAGCTATCCTGTAGCGCATCATTTAGAAATATTGAATGTTAAATAAGTGCGGGTGCCGGGTGGTAACCACCCCCTTTGTGTTGGTGTTACCAAAAATGGTTCGTAGTTAAAAAGTGGTTTTACCAGGGAAGAACAACAATGGGAATTGACTGTCTGCCGATTCCCGTAATCAAATTTTCACGTTCATTCATCACACTCCATTTGGAGCTTCCGCGGTTGGGAATATTACCGGAGCTTCGACAGCTAAGGGACATAACAACGGCCCATAATGCAGTGGGCACACAGCAACCATGTCTGCTATGTCCGATGACGTAGCAGATGGCATACCATTATGGCAGATGGCATGGGATAGCAGCAGAGAGCATACCAACGCTATCGTCCAATGGCGGTGCCCTGTGGTGTCACCAATTTGCTGAGTCACAGTCAGAGGCCTGGTTTTACCCGTTATACATGTAGAAACCCCCAATATCACAATGCGTATTAAAATGAATCAATATGTTTGTTTCTGTTTTCTTGATACATAGCTTACATATTATGTCCAGGATATCATTTGTGTAAAAGACCCTCTACCTTGAATATCACAATGTGCATTAGAAATGAACTACTATGTGATGGTCATGTGGATTGTCCAATAGGTGAAGACGAAACAGATTGTGGTAAGTATATTTTAAATGAGTTTTGGTTGACATATCACTGGTTTGACGAGGCGTCCATATTACCAACATATAAAAAAGGTGTGCGATGAATTATAATGTGCCTTAGAAAATGTCTTAAATTGTTAGCCGAAACGCTTTTCAGTATTAAACTGACAGGCAACTTGCCAAAAAACAAAACAATTAATAGACATTCAGTGTGCACCTTGAATCGACGCTATTATAAGGGATTAAAATGTGTTTTGGATAGGTATGACTTCAATTATCCCAATTCTTTTCTTAGCTAGGGTAAAATCCATGGGATGTTTCATCCAAGACCAAACTATTGGTTGGAAGAGGAGGCTATTTACTGAGGTAAATGGAATCAGTTGGAGTGAAAGACCATAATAGAAATTAGCTATGTTAACGCCAGGTTAAATATTGCACCACATTATTATAACTGCTTTAAAAATTTACTTGCTTACTGCTGACCCACATCGTCACTTGAATCTGATTTTGTTACGAGTACCTACTAATAATTGAAACACAAAATAAAAAAAATAAGTTTCCCTTGAAAGAACCTCTCAAAACTTCCAGGGCAACAAGTTATTCAAGATGAAACCTAGCAAAGAATATACCTATAGATGTTTGGAAGCTGTATTGTGAAAATTACAGAAATCCTTGCCTTAACTGCTAAAAGAGAACAAATTTAAGACAAAATGAGTACGTTTTAAAATTCGCAAGAGAGATTTCATGTCCATTGTCACTGTGATGCAACGTGTAATGGAATGCAGCTTAAAATTCCCGCCAAGGTGACACCATGTACTTTCTCTTGAATTCATACTCGGTCAGAAAATAATGCATCCATTCAAGGGGTATTGAGAGGCAAAGACCAAAACAACTCTCATCCTGATCAATGGACACCTGAATGCCAACAGATACCTGGATGAAATCCAGCATCCACATGTCACACCACACGCCGCTGCCATTAGTATGACTTTGAACTAATGGATGACAATGTCCTCCCACATCGAGCAAGAGTTATGAATGCGTTCTTGGCAAATGAGGCCATTCATAGGATGGTGTGGCCTGCCAACTCACCTTACCTTCTTGAACATCCGGTCATGCTGAAGCGAGCTGTACCTGCACGCATTAATGCCAACACCAACCTTACTGACTTTTGATATTGGAAGAATGGAATGTTATACCCCGGCAAAGAGGCAAGACTCGTGAACTACATGAGGTGACGGTGCCAAGAAGTCATTGATAAACGTAGTGGTAGCAAACTGCCTGATGACGAACAAGTCATTTAAAAACATGTTTGTTTGCTATTTTTGAAAAAGAGTAATTTTTTGTTCATGTTGTGCTCATTCAGCGGTTAGGTCATGCATTTTGCCACGCATTTTGAAACTGTTGATTGGTTTACAAAGACAAACACAAAGGGATACTGAGCATTATATCGTTTTGCAACAATCATATCTTATAGACCGTTGACACACCTGAAAATAAACATTATTTCGCGAGAAAAAAGTTAGAAGATAGCAAATAGAAATTAAACGTGGCGATAAAATCTCCTAACTTTCTATCTGTTTTAGCTTTATATTGCGATTCACATGCCCAAATCACAGGTGACGATTTCCAAGGCTCTTCATTTTAAATATTTCGCAAATGGTTCTTTCTAACTGATGTACATAATTTATGTGTGATTAGAATAATACGCATTGGGACATTGTATTTTCTACATGCTAAACATTTGATGATTTGCTTATGTGCAGCACAATTGTTTTCAACTCGCAGTGTACTACATATGTGAAGCACATTAACAAGCATTCTCTCCAGCTCGTCTGAAACAAAACAAAAAAATCAATGTTTCCCGCCATATTGAAAATCGGAGATTGCTTTAATAGGTTTACTGAGCAAGACGAGTGACCAAATGTCCACGCCTAACCGTTCACCACAGAGTTGCTCGACTTCGCTTATCTAGGGAGCACAGAAGATTACAGCTCGGACACTGGCGCCACGTTGTCTTCATGAACGAGAGCCGCTACATCCTTGACCATCAACATAGAAGACAATTAAGGTTCGTCGATTACATGGTGAGAACCTCCGAGATGACTGTATTCAGGAATCGACTCAAGGAAAAAAAGTCCCTGGTGGTGCCAGATGGAAACATGAAGGCCGTCGTGTACCTAGACATTCTGAAAAACCACTGCTTGCCATATGCAAGAAGGGTTTACGCAATCAATTTTCGGGCTGCAAAACGACAACGCCACGCCGCACAGGGCCGCTGTAGTCAGACAATTCTTGAGCCAGAAGGAGTGGAGCAGAAACCATGGCCTGCTTGCTCCCCTGATATGAACCCTATCGAGCATGCCTGGGATGCCTTAGGCCGAGGCATCAATGACGGGGACAATCTTCCTCAAACTCTACATGAGTTAGCCCAGGCTTGTGACCAATGACAAATGACAATCATAAACAACCTTGTGGACAGTATGCTGCGACGTCATGACGCACTGATTCATGCCAGGAGTGGCCATGTTTGATAGTAGTGACTGATTGACATTTAAAACAGTACTATTGAACATTTCGATGCATGAAATCGCCCAAAAATGTGTTATCTGTAAAACTGACTGATGTGAAAAAAATTGTAACCAAATCCTTAAAGCTGTTGTTCAAATAACCCTTTTCCTTTAAGGCTAAGGACACAGTTCGTAAAGGGTTAATTGTGGACTAAATTCATGGTGATATGTTTGGAAGAGACTGATCAATCAATTAGTGTGGCGATATACACCATAGATATCAAAAGTAACTCTCACTGTAAGAATTATTCCGTAAAAGTTATAAAAAATATTTTATTCCAACTTTATTAGCAACAGAGTAGTTGAAACATGTAGACATTTAGCGGTTCGACGCCATTCGCCACAATTCCAAAGCAAACCGTATATCCAGTGAGCAATCAATTGTAAAAATGGCTAGAATAAAAATGATCATGGAACTACATGGAACAGACAATCGGAGCCATCGGTAAGAAGGCGGACTGATTGGTCCGAGTGAACATCCGAGTAAGCCCAAATGTCAGTTCCAGACAGAACTCTTTTCTGACATTTCGAAATCCACCTTCAACAGGATAACAAGGACCTGCCTTAGGTGGCACCCTTACAAGCTTTAATTAATTGGTGGAGTCAGCTCTTTGGTTTTAAGATGGAATTCAGTATTGGTGGTCTTGGCTTCACTCAGCTTGAGTCTCCAGGTCTTGAGATATGTTGCAAGTATGGTCATATCTGCAGTAAGTGTGCTTCTACTTCAGCCCAGCTTCTGTCCGAGTGAAGAAGGGCAAGATCTTCGGCGTAGTCATACTGTCTGGATGTTGTTTGAGGTATATCGCTGATACACAAGTTGAACAGCATGGGAGCCAGCACTGGTCCCTGTTGGACTCCTTTCCTCAGACGACGCAGGCGACTGCTCTGCCCATCACTGGTCTTAAGAACAAAGCTACGGTTTTGCAAGCATGTTACATATGAATTGCACAAGGTGTCGATCCGGGATGGTTCTGAGAAGATTGAGTGTCAAGCCCTGGTGCCACACGTTCTCAATTTCTGCAGTAAGGTCCACCAAGATGAAACCTGCCTTACGAAGCTTTTCAAAGCTCTCCTCAATATCATTTGTGAGTTTTACAATCTGATGGACAGTGCGAAATCCTGCTTATTCGTCAGGAACTCCGCTGGTATGTTATCAGGCCCCTGGCCTTTCCAAACGAAGTTTGGTGATATTTTTTTTAACAGAGCGAGTGTGATCCATTGTATGCGAATCAGCTCGTCAAATGTACGACAATATGCGTAACAAGGAAAAACACAATTTTGCGCAATTTTGTCTATGATATCCCAAATGATGATCAGAAGATGATTGTCTTTTCGCTAGAACTTGTAAGATTATATGACCAACAAGGAGTATGGTATCTACAGGATGGTGCTCCAGAGTACCGTGCTCATTCAATCCATGATCGACTAGAAGAGCTCTTCTCCAACTGTGTGATAGGTCTAGGACATGGAATTGAATGGCCTCCGAGGTAACCATATCTCACGTCCTTGACTTTTTTATGGATCGATTTTACTCATGAGTACCACCAGTAAGTCTACAAGTGCTTAAAAGAAGCAGAGTGGCTGAAGTCGGGAACCTTTGCCGCACAAGGATACCCGGACAAGCATTATTCAAAGCATGCGAAAAAAGATGCATTAGTCTTAATGGTTATGAAGTCAACGGAAGAGCAGGACATTAATTTGATGTAAGCGGACAGCTAAAATGCTTATAGTGTGCATTCGTTTGGTAAAGTAGTTCGTGGACAGCTCGAAAAAAATATAATTTTATCAATATATCCATAACTCATCTTAGGAATGATCAATGTGTTTCATTTTTTCTTCATATGAGCTGGAGTGGAGGCTTCATCGAGGCTTTGAGTGTGGTTTTTTTTGTGGTTTTTAAATCCCCAGTCCCAGTCAACTTCTTTTTACTCACACTGCATTATTCATTTCTTTAGTATAATCACAGCAGATTAAGACTATACTACACACCCAAGCACTTACCTATCCATCAACTCACCCACCTACCTACCCATAAATTATCCCACCTACCCACCCAAAAACTAACCCGCCATCATACAAAAAAGAACCGCCCACCCACACCCACACATCCCACATACACACCCCACACACATACACATACAAAGACACACACACGCACACCAACACACACACACACCCACACACACACACCACACACACACACACCACACACACACACACACACACACACACTGCAGTCTAAACTATGTTATAGTAGATTAATAAAATGCGTGCAGGTCCAGATCAGCGATTAGATTATTCCATCTCCTCTGAGAGGAGGCAAAATTTGTTAGTGAATGAAAATCAATTCATGTTGCGTGGAAGCCGGCATCTTTAGATGAAGGCCATGAAGAAAAATAATGTTTATCCCAATGTGGTATTTGTAGTAGTAATTCACCTATTCTTCTTCACTGGATGTGGAATCACCATCTTCTAACTTAATCACAATCTGTTCAATCTGTATGTCACAAATGTTATCGTTCTTCCAATATGAGTTTCCAATATCCATTACAGGTTACGTTTGCCGTGTCTTCAATGCTTAGCATCATAAAAATAATAACCCTATATAGTCCTACGTTCACGTTTATGTACAAACATTTGCATTAATAACAGTTTAAAAAATCTTATTGGCCCAAACACACATGAAAGGTTAGTGGTTCGATGACCGACATCGCCTCATGTTTTTTTTTTTTCAATTTTCCCACGAATCAATTCACGTTTGATTGGACACAGGTTTGAGAAAGTCTCCTTGTCGAATGAAACCATGCACAGAGTGACTGTATACTCTGGTCGTAGAAGAAAATGGTGATACACAATTCTCATAAACGATTGATTCAAAATAACTTTTGGGATTGGAACATTTTCCTCTATGTCGAATACCCCTGTTTACTGAAGCGAATGATGCACTGAGACTGTGAATCTACTACCGGGTGTCTCATCTGAAAAGTGCATTCGTTAGATTTCCGACGCCGAAAAAAATCCAAAAGACACATATTGACGGAGTTATGGCCGATTGAAAATTTGTACCACTTTTTCATTTTATCCACGGATTGTTAGTCCTTTAGTTGTCTCTAGACAATACACATTCTCCTTGCACATTTGTTTGTTTATGGTTTCTTTTGTTCTTGCGACAAACGTCAATTCTGATATGACAAAGGTTAGTTTCAATCAATTATTAGAACATTTAAAGATCTTGCCTCATTTTTCTATTTCCTCTTCTGCTTCTCTGCCCAAACCGTGTTTTTGGGGAATGTTGACATGCCGTCGAATTATTTTACTTTTCCTCGCATTTACAAGGCGTTGGGTCTGATAAGTGTGATGGCGTTTTGTTTACGAAGATAAGGGATTCGTTACATATTGCAAACGGGCCTGGAATCGGAGTACTCCTCCCAAGTGTGGCACGGATCACAAAATACATTGTAAGTTACGGTAACACGTGGATGGTAGGATTAAAAAAACAACCAAAGTGAGCCTCGTGCACCAATGAATCTGAATTTTATAAATATGATAACAGAATATTTTTTTGGTTGACTATAACCATTGTTCAAAAATGGAATGGCCCAAAACATACAATGGTCCACAATAATATATAGACTCTTATGAATAACGATTTAGCCTTTTTTTAGAAATGTTTTGTGGCGTTTTTTGTCAGCCCCATTGAAAGAAACGTTGCGCAGTTGGCATCTTGCACATCTAAATGTTAATAGGTTAATTAACTTCACGTTCACTCCCTGCGAGAAAAAATGGATAAATCAATGTACTTTCACGCTGAGTTTTGAATGCGTCAATTCTCGAAGTCCCTTCGGAGCGAGTGGATTGGACAAGCATCAAAATTCAGCGAACGCATTGATTTGTCCCCATTTTCGAGCAAAATTATTGCAAAGGTATCAACCTAATTCATTCACGACAGAACACAAAACATGTACCATAATTAGTGATATAACAAAAGTTTTACCTTTTATCAAGGAAATTAAAACACAAATTACCCAATGAGAAAGTAAATCACCAGTCCTGCACGATGCCATACGCGTTCGAAAGTACTTTCAGTAGGCAGAGTGTAAGTGGACATTTTCGTTCCACTCGCGCTACATTCGCGTATTTTGTTACCGACTTAACTTCATAATTGGGTTGCACTTCCGTTATTGCAATAAGGGGGGGGGGGCTCCTAGTTACCATCATACTATAACCACTTCCAAAGGAATTGTTCTGAAAGCCACCACATGTTGAAGACTCAAAGACATCAAAAATTAAGACTAAAAACTGCAAAAAAAAAAAATTGTTCAGTAATAAAATAGGGACAAAACATTGATTTTAACTTTTTGCGTTAAAATGTGCGAAAAAAGACCCTAATATACGTTTCTGCTTCTGCATTGTCTACGGCACTGATTCACCTAGACTTTTGCTGATTGCGTTAAATTGGTGAAGGATGGACTATATTAACACATTAAGCATAAATAGAAACGTCTCGTGCCAATTTTATATTTTTTAGGTTTACACTTGTATAATTACCATAGGTTCCTACAGTACCGCTATATGACGTATCTAAAGGATATATGACACCAATGCCTCCTATACTTTCCAAGAATTTTTTGATTTTATGTTACTTGGTTTATGTCACTAGGTCTATGCATTAATGGAAAATCAGAACACAGTAACTCTATTAAATTTTTATTTTTTCTCATGGGCACTTCCGTTAGTGCATCGGGGGGGGGGGTTCCTAGGGCCCATGGCTAATTACGCAAAAACGACGCCGATGATTTGAATTTTTTTGCAAGCCAATGCAAGCGCAACTAACAAGTTTAGACAAATACAAAAAATTAAACCAAATATATTGCGCGTTAAAAACGGCCGGCTAAAAACAAAAAATGGTACCTAGTAACCCCCCTTATGCAGTTAAGTGTTAACAGCTAACTGGTTTGCTGCTGTATGTGTAAATACGCAGATGTAATGAATCCGGATAATAATCCGAGGAAATCTTCTTCAGTACATTCCATTTTGGAGTACAAAGCCAGTCTCAATGGTAGTTACCACGCCGCTACCACCGAGTAGAACGGATTACCTACACTAGATGTACACTCGCCGGCCATAATCCGTATTTTTGGCTGCAAATACGGATAGCGTCTGTCTACAACCATGCGAAGTATAGCCCCGTGGGTTACATCGTCTATTAGCTCGCGCGGTATTTCCTCATGGCCATTTTTGTTTTTTTAGATATTTTTGGTATAATTCGCATTTTTATTTAAACGTGCGCGAATTTGGGTTTTTTTATGATGCCGCATTCAATCTCGTAATGATTTTCCTCAAAAATATCAGAAAATGATAAAAAAAGACCAAGTGGCATAGCGCCCTCATTTCGTCTCTTCAAAATGGCTTCGTAGTAACCGCGGAGTAGCTATGTAGCTGCGTGTCTACTTCCGGTACTGTCTTAACAGCATATCCACCTCTTCTCCACCGAGTGGTAACTATCAAGCGTAGCACTGGGGTAGGTACTGTAGAGCAGAGCGTCACTGTATACATTATAACTGTGTACTTCGGAAGCCGTAATTTTGCAACTACTACTGCATCGCAACTAGCCCAGTGTGTACTGTGCAGTAGCGGTGCTCATTAAGACACGGGTAGCTGGAGTCTGACAAAAACACTATAACCCGGGGGGTGGGGGGAGTGAGTTTGTAAAATATTGACAACAGTTTGGCCAACTTGTCCTGTGAGGGCAGTGTGGACATCAAAAATTAACACACATTTTCAGTTTCCCCATTTTTTGTGTTTAAATAAGATATTAAAACCTCATATAATTAAATCATTTCACTACCGTCAAAATGCTAAAATAGCTCTGAAAATCTGATCCTGACTAATCTCCCCCACCCTAAAACTGATATCATTGCAGATCTTGTCAATTTTAGGCTGAACATTTAGGACCTGGTTGGTTTCAAGCTTCAAACACCTACAAAGTTTGTAAGTATTGTAACAATCCTTAACTATTTCTGAATGATGTTTTCCCCTGGAATTGCGATGTTGGGTTATTTTCTTCTACGCTTCACACTCTTAAGGTGTCTATCTCTCTTTAAAATACAGTTTTAGATAATTATCGACAAAGCATCTAATAGATAAAACTATTACTATTTCCTCTTAGCTTTATCTTATAGTCCATGATCTGCCATCATTAATTTTTGGTTAGTTTACCCAATTGGTGATTAATTTCCAATAAGATCACTGGAAGGCAGAGTCCCCCTGATTTGGATTGGGTATGCTTCCGCATCGATAAGATGTACGTTAGACGTGCTTCCCTTATTAACACACATGGCCGACATTTTATGTAAACCGACATATTATCAATGTCATTACAACGATAGAATTTTACTCCACGACTACACGCAAATCATTGTCACAAAAGTACGAGAGAAATTTGGTCGGAGAAATGTTTCACATAGTTTTCCTTATGATGCTTTATGACGTCGAACAGATGTGCATCTTGAAATGTCACTGGTGCGGGTATAACCGCCGCCTTCATGGGTTTTAAGATCATGTTCGCAGAATACAAATTAATTCTTTTTGGTGCTCTTACATTCTTACCCCATCAATTTCGATATTTAAGTACATTAACAAAAAATTGTCTCCTATCGGCGACTCATCTTGGACAGTAAATGTTTAAACCCAATCAGGAAGGTAAAATTGTATTTCAAGTATGTTGTTGGAAATAAGAGGCGCAACTTTGGCTTATCCTCTAGAAGGAAGAAAAATCTTGATATTACTGACGATTGCTTTGGAAAAAAAAACTTTAATACGTTTGAAAAATCATATGAAGACGCACACGAGTACATTAATTCCCAACTGCCAACCGATCTTGGATCAGTTAAAATTGCAACAAAAAAATGAGTTGGAAATAAATTCGATAGCAAAAAGGGTTTTTTAAAGGTTGTTCGTCAGAACAAAAAGGCCTAAGGATAGACAGAGAAGGAGAAAAGCCCACCCAAAATACTTATTACATTCCCCCCCATCGAAAAAGCGAAATTTTAGAATAAGCAAATGACAAGTTAATTTTCAACGTGTGATAATTCCAGTGTACCTCTAAGAAGATATGAAGGAAGTTGTATCTTTTATAAAAAATTAGATAAGGAAAATGGTAAATCGGTTAAATTTTTAACATGGACGATTATACATATGTTCCCTTCTTACTCAAATTTCAACTCGATAATTAGAAGGTGAAATCCGTATTCTTGAAACTTTCACGTGCCCTGAATAATATGAATAAGAATAAGGATGTCCAGGGCGGACGGTTTCACGGCGAGAGTTTTACAAGACTTTTTGGGCAGAGATTTCAGTTTTTCTTCTTCGGTCCATGAACGGAAGGTTCAGAAAAGTATCTCTAACAAAGTTCAAAGACGGGCTATATTACTCTTTTGCCCCAAAGGTGGAAAAAGACCCCGTCATTTTGTTAAAAATGGAGGCGATATCCTTACTAACCGTTTTCGTAATAAATTTGCAATTCCGCGTGTATCGCCAATCGCATTAAATCTGTTTGCCAACTTTTAATTGCGGAAGATCAAACGGTTTTTGTCCAACAGATTTATCGGTTTGATGTTGAAACATCGATTAATTTTGACTTGTAATTATACAGAAGTTAATCAAATACACTGGTTTAGTATTGCTTAATCCGATTTGAAAAAAAGCATTGACCAGTGTTACATCAGTGTATTTGAAAACCCTAAAAAGTATTTAACTTTGGGGCGACATTTGTAAATGGTTTGAGGCCGTGTATGAAAATGCTTTTTCATCGGTCATTGTAAACGGCAATATTTCCAAACCTTGTCAAATCTTGCCGTTTGCCCCGTAGTTTGCAGTCAGGGTGGTGACCCAGTGTCACCTGATTATATTGTTTCTCTGTGCCCGAGATATTGGCTTCTATGATACGGGGTAATAAAGATATACATGGTATCTCAATTAATGATTTAAATTTAAAATTGACGCAATATGCTGACGACAGACCTGGATTTGGATGGCACTGAAAAGTCCTTGAAAGCGCTTTAGAAACGCTGAATTGTTCCGAGAAAATGTCGGCTTGAAATAATATTGCTAAAACAGTGTGCAGTTTGGATTGGGTCATGGAAGGTAAGACATGTAAAAATCTGTAAATAATCTATTAAGGTAATTGGAAATTTAGATGGTAGATTTGACTTTTTAGGGGTTGCGTTTTTAGTACAAATCTTGATGTGATATGGTATAAAAAAGAATTATGATCATTACGATCATTCAGATCGATGAAGAATTTGTTATCATTGGAAAAGAACACGAAATTTAAAGTTTCGGGAAAGGTAGTCGGTTAAAGTCTCTAGTTCTGCCCAAAATAGGTTACATTGCACAGATGCTGCCCAATCAAAGAAAGATTTGATAAAAACAGTATAAACAAAGAGTTATTTAATTATGTGTGGGTGATAAAGCCCGATCTGCATTTTAAAAGCGTCCAGTTTATTCAAAATTATGGCACTGTTAAAAATGTTCTTAAAAAAGACGGGTTTACGCTGTGTACTGCAGCAGGACCTCTCAAAAACGTGCAACTAACTGTAAAAGGGGACTTAGAAACGTGCAAATACCTGTAAAAAACGTCGTTTTAACTGTTGTGAGTCCCAGTGGCCAGTTCAAAACCCTGTTGTTTAATGAACATTTTAACCGTGGGAGGATGGTGGAGTTAAGATGCCTGATGTTTTGAAACTCATATAAAAGGCTTTGAAGAGATAAATTGGATTCGGGGCTGTGTTGTTTCGACGTGATCCTTAAATGGGTCCGGTTATTTTATGTGCAGGGGCCTTACAGGTGAAGACATCAATTCTTTTGAGTCAATCAATTTGAAGGAGACTAAAAATTAGATCAGAAAATAAGTTCTGGTATGACACGCTGTTTTGCTGGTCTTCTTTCCTCAACATTGTTGATGACAGTACTTGGATTTTAACCGCATAGCAAGGCAGTACCTATGGTGGAACGACAAAATAAGATCGGTGCGAAATGGAGGGAAAATCGGTCACAACCTATACTCATTGGAGGAAGGGGGAGTGATATTATTTAATGACTTACTGAATTTACAAAGGGTATTTTATGTGCATAGATGAATTTGTCGATACTGCAATGTTTTTTTTAAAACAATTTTTTTGAAATATAACGGTATAATTACAGGCAATTCAAGTCAAATTTTGTTTGCAGTAGAGAACTTATGTCAAAAATAACCCCCCTTTTCTTCCAGTAATAGGGAGATTCTCTTTTTACCCCACCACACCACCCAAAGTAAGGGTTTGCAAATTGTTTTTTGACATTTGTGTTGCCAAATAAAAAGGGAATTGAAAAAGAAAAATGGGAAGCAGAATTTGCATTGAAAATACTGCAATGGAAAGAAATTTGTGCCTAAACTTTAAATTCAGTGACACAAAATGATGGTGGTTTCAATATAGAATAAACCAAAAAATTTATGCAACAAATACTCTGCTCTTGAAATTAGGATTAAAGGATAATGACCTCTGTAATTTGCAGGTAAACCAAGAAACAATCAAGCATATATTCCTTGATTGTCCCATCCTAGGAACTTTTGGGTTGAATTTCAAAATGGTAATACGTTGTAAGGTATATTGCTATGCTGAATATATAAAGGAAAAAACCTTGTAATAGTTATAAGGCCAGTTTCTAAGTGTGGAAGTGAGTATGTTAAGAAATTGTAATAAAGGCGGCGTCAAACAAAATATTTCATTAGTCGGAATCTCAAAGTTTCCTGTCATAAGGAAATTACAATGGCGATTTTTCATAAAACAATGGACGGCCCATTTTGAATAGGCAGTACGCGCTAATGTGCAACTTTACGGGGCGGAAACATACTAATCCTAGTGAGGTGGACACCCACCCTTCAAGGTGTGTTATGAAAATTAATCACCAGGTGGGTCAACAAACTTAGATTTTAGGGCCCCCGTACAGATTAGACGATTAGATCTATAGCGATAGAATATTTGAGATATATATATATAAGCAGTATATAGAGAGATATATAGACTATAAAGGATATAGTATCTCTATATTTATTGTATCTATATATAATATGTATTATATATATATATAGATATATATATATATATATAAAGCTATATATATATATAGGCATAGCAAGTGTCTATGCTCTACTATATGTATCGAGCACTTCTGTTCTGCTGCCGATAACTGATTTGGTTGAGGATTATAGATATATATATATATATATATATCTATCGCCTATATATTATATGATAGAATATAATAATATATATATAGGATATTACAAAATTACTTGGTGTATATTGTATGGTGTAAACATTATTTCACCTGAAGAGACGAAAGGCGACGAGAAACTATAGTCGTGAAGTGAATTAAATTTAATCGTTTGGAGATAGAATCTTCCATCAACTACAGTTTATTATTTCTCACATATATATAATATATTCTTGTGAATTGGTTAATGTAATGGCTGACGAATACGAGTAGAAATACTCCGACTATACTTACTCTCTCGATTTCATAACATAATTACGTTTTGTAAGAGGAATCAGAAGAATCCATAACTCAATACTTATCTTGTGTTTAGAACCTAAAAGTAATAAAAGTGAAAAATCAATATTCAATCATTTTGTTGAAAAAAGGGTGTATCCTTGGTGTATGATATTCATGATAACTAGATTAAAGACTCTTTTACGGATAAAGCTGTACAATACCTTGTAATCATTTGATCCTTTTATAGAAGATTTCGTGCTAGGCTCATTCGTGCAGTCTTACATGAAGGATGAACAAAAGAGCAAGCATTTTTTGTGTCGTTTAGCTATGTTAGTCAGGCTCAAAGCACTTGTATGAAGACTAGACATCCTGATTTTTCGCAAAACCGCTTTCCCCTATCTCCTTTATAAACGTTAATACAACTCTATTGAGTAAAATCGCTTATACTCAAGAAATCGATCCGTATGAATTGTTCCTGTTTGTCCAAAATTTACCAGTATTATTGCTCCATTTTTGTCCAAAAAAGGTATCGATTATTCCCTACCCATTAGGTTTACGTAAAGGTTTCCATCCATTTCTATTAATCTTGTATCTTTTTGCAATTTTAAGATTAGGAAATTAAGTACTTCCTACCAAAAAAAAATCATTCTGAGGGAAATAAATTCACGTGCCGCTTTTCAAGATAACCTGTTGTTTTAGTAAATCTCAAACATTTTCATCTGTGAAAAAAAATTTAAAGAAGCTGATTTCAATTGATTTTGGTAGCTATGGTGTCAACATTTACCCAAAAAGTGGAGCTTTACCGAAGTAGGGGGGGAACTAGGTCAAGCCCATTGAATGCATGGATTTTGACCTTTGGGTCCCCTACATTGGGGACTAAGCGTGGAGACATTCAAAACTATTCCTTATTGAATCCTATGACCTCCATCATAATTGGCACCATTTTTTTAAAATCCAATCGAGTCATTTTTAACAATTTGACCCTGTACAACTGAAAATGACCCATTTTTATTGATTTTTGCTGTTTTGTTAGACTATAACTCCAAAACTTGCGGCCGCAGATAGTACAAACTATACCTTATTGAATTAAACTATTAACTTTTCACCATGATTGGATCAATTCAAATGTACCCCTGTTATTGACCTTTGACTGCCGAATAAAAAAAACATTTTCCCCACCCCCTACATAACTCCCTTTTTTTTTTTTAATTTACATTTATCTGTTATGGTTTTTATTAATCTTCTTTAAAAATTTTTTATTCTTTTTCTTTTAAGTGTTTGCTTTTTTTATATGTTGTATTTTGTATAAGTTTACTCTTAATTCTTTGTTGTTTGTAAATTCTCTGAGTAACAGTGCAATCAGGACATTTCCAGACAGCGTTCTACGTGCTAACAGTATAGAGTGGCTGTAGTATGCTTTATTGTCTTAGTAGTAGCTAACTATTGTTTTAGAATGAGGGCGAGTTTTCAGGTTATGGACAGTTATTAAATATTATGTGAGGTAATTTTTACTTAAAATAATAATAAAAATATATAAAATTAAAATCTTTTTCCTTATTTATTGTCTTTCCTAAGTGATCTTTCTAGTAACAATTTTGTGGCTGCCAAAGATGGACATATTTGAAGATCAACATGGCTCAGGAAACCTGTCAGAATACATAGACATGTAAATTTAATAACAATTTAACCGTGGTCATTTCGTGTTTGGTTAGGGGGCTTAATTCCCAAATGAACTTAAAAGTGATTTACTCCCATGACCAAATGACCCGTTGTTTTTGTTATGGCCTTTTTTTGCTTATTTTTTTTGAATTTTGAACCTTCAAGTAATTTCACAAGACGACACTGGACAGTATAGTTGACAGATTAATGTCAATTGCAAAGGTTGAAATTATCTACATCGCCGCGTCATGTATAAACTTTCAAATATTTCTATTTTTTAATTCTTTAACTTCAATAATGTGATATAATTTGGAGAAGATATTTGGAGAAGAATTGTCCCAAGCACCCCTACTTTCCGCCACCAATGTCAGATCGATATACAGTCCCCGTGTTTAAAATGGAACAGGCCGTATCACGTACGAATAAAGTAGTGACGGCTATTTCATAGTTTACACATCATGCCACCGCTGCCGTATGTTATGTTTTAAATTTTGTTGTTTAACAAGCAAAATGGGCGTGGAACATATTGTAAATATTCTCCATGGCTCTTAACACTAAGTGGAGTAATGGAGGGGCGGGGGTCCTACATGGAAACAGGATTTTGTTTTTCACGCGCCATGTTCTAAATTATTTGGCCAATATTTTTATGTAATTGCCTCAAGACTAGTTTAGCGCAATTTGATGAAAACAAATCAATCGGTCTGGCTTTTTTTATAGTCATTAGAATAAATTAGCATTTTGGGGCCCGCTATTCAAATTTATTTTTGCCCCTTAATCGTACTGGAGTAATATTTTGGGAATTCTTATTTCAGCAATGTAAATTGTTTATGTCATACTATTATGAGGCAAATTATGAAAATGTCCTTTCGGGAAAGTGGATTTTTTTATTTTTAGACGGGAGAAATTGCTGAGCTCTAAATGTTTTTTAACCACCATTTTGAATCTGTATAACCAATTTTCATTTTTCCGTTATGTGGTCGTGTTGATGTACCTCATCGATGACCAGAGTTTTGGTTAAAAAATCCAACGGCAAAGTGGTTTTCAGATCGGGGTCCACTTGGATCCCTCCCCTTATGCACAACGGTGGTGCACAAGACATTATAGATACTTCGAATCACGAATTGAACTAATTAAACTTTAACTTATATATTTCAACATCGTTTCGATGCTTAAATTTGGTTGAAAAAATTAAAATTGCCTTTGTCAGATGCTGTCGTGGAGATCTCCGTGTTCGGCCATGATGACGTTATTTGGTCTGAAAAGGCACTGATTCAAAGTTGCATCTGATTGAATGGCCTGAACCCCAATCCCACCAGTAACATTTCGCGCCGTGAGAGTGTATTTTAGAAATCTTCAGTACGTATATTAGTGTTTCTATATAACTCTTTTATTTAAAGGGAAATATGTCATTGATCTAAATTTGAAATTTGGTATGGAGTGGAAAGCTTAAGTAACGTAGATTACATATAAATTCAAATAAGTTGAAAATTGTCACATTTGTGAGTATTTTGCCCTTTTAATTTCCCCGCCCCAATAGCTTACTCGGAAAACGATTCCGACAAATTCCCACCATCGCAGGCAAATGGGGACGTCAAAGTGATGACCATCATAATTTACGCGTTGTGACATCATATCGCAGTGATGCAACTTCAATAATAAGGAAAACACAACGAAAGAAACAAAAATATGTCATTCGGTAATTTTTTTTTTTCTTAATTTTATTATTACTTTCATAATCCATCAATATTAAATTGTCAGCAATAACAATTGAGTCACACGATGGTTTTTGGTCATCACTTTGACGTGAAGAGGAGAGCAAAATTGCGCGCTTTTTGATCAATGAAGCGCGTTGGCGAAACGAAAAATCCGCCCGTTTTTCTTCGTATGTCAAAAAAGCAAAAAATAAAATGACTCTATTTTGTTAATTTTACATCAAAACTGTATTATTTTTCGGAAGCATTCGTGATGTAGTGTACTATATTTTATGGAATGTAAGGCAAACTGAGCTTGACAAAAGTTCTTGGACCTATTTCCTTTAAACTTAGTTATTAATGTCATTTTTATCTCAAGCTTCTGTGGATATTCAATTGAAAATATTCCAGGAATACACATTAAAAGCTGTACCAAATCTCGACACACGTAAGTTTATTTTTGATCTTTGTTTATATTTCTTATATCATTATGTTATCCATCCATCCACCATCATCATCCATCCATCCATCCATCCTTCCTCCAGCCTTTTCATTTTTGTGCGCCCGGCTGTGAAATTAAACGCTATTGATGCCAATTTACAATTTTTAGCACCCGTTAATTGAATTTGTATTTGTAACAATTTGATATTGTCAACCTTTAATTTGGTTTGTGGATATTCGTTGTTTTGAAAATACAGAATCCTTGTCGGAAAAGAGAACGCAAATAGGACACTTCAAGGTAGAAAATGGCGCTTTCAGTAACCTTAAGATGTTGTCAATTTTGTAAGTATTGATATTTTTTGCAAAATTTTTAAAGCACATATTCTAGGCACATAGAAAAGACGCATTATCTGTGACGCAATCAATCATAGAATTTTAAAGAACCACTTATACTTCTACAGCCTCAGCAGTACAGCGACTTGCATTGCCGC
>JAMKCH010020187.1:0-22634 GCA_023653785.1 Ophioderma brevispina
CAATAGAAAACCCAAGAAATTTGACTACCGAATGGCTTCTTCTGCAAAAAGAGAAATTTGCAAGTACAACTTTGTTGCACTCACGTGACGATGTTTTGTAAATTTATTACGCATGAATTGATTTAAGTTACCTTATTTGTCACTTTCTCTTAAACCCAGCTCTTTATGAATTATTTTTAAACAATCACTGAAGGCATAGTTAGTTTTTACTATGAATAGCATTTCGTTTTGGATATTTACTTTGAATTTCTTAAACTTATAGTTTACCTTCAATGTTTTAGATGATGATAGCTCGGCATTATTTACGACGGTTACAATGATATAATAATCATGATCATGATGTCCCAAGCTGAAGTCAAAATTGATCGAAAAAACAGTCTGGTAGCAATTACCTTGTGGAATGCATACGCAGGCTTCATTGCAAGAACGCTTTAAAAACAAAATAGTAAAAAGTTCTGTTTCAACGTAATTCAAAAACTTGTTTGTCATTTATGGAGTAGATCAAATTTCAGATACACTGGACATATAGACTTTTTGCTTCTATGGCTTAAATGGGAGGCGCGAGGTTGAGTTAGAAATTAATTAAATTCTGCTTGGGAAGTTCACGGTAACAATTCCCATTTAGTCTCAATTAGACTATCGTCTTTATTTGTTAATAAACATAGCTTGAGAAACCTATAAGATGTTGATATGTCTAAAGTCAAATATTATCTAGAGTTCATTTGAGGTCATTCTGTAAATACACTTTAACAGCATCGCCTTCCATAAGCTTCAATACAAATGACGGAAATGATGTCTTCATTTAATGTACTGTACAAATGAATAAAATGGGTGCTGCTGTTAAGCCTTGTGGGACACCTTCGTCTAAGGAATGAGACTATAGATTTTCAGTCAAGGGGTGTAATAGGTAGGCCCATTTATCTCGTCCTAATGCAAATAATCAACTGTAGATAGATGTTCAAAAGGTGAACATATACGGCAGGTGCTCTAACACTAGTCAGTTTAAACCTTACCCCATTAACTTGTACCGGGGGAAGGGTACCATTTCCGTGCGGGATACTGTCACCGGTGAAATTGTCAAACAACTCCCAGAAGATTTTCTTTAGTCCACTGTGCTCATCATAGGCCTCAAATACAGCACTAAAGTAGAAATTCAAACACTTGGAAGTTATATTTAACAGTATAATTACACAATAATGCTTTTAATATTTGACAAGGAAAATTTGGAAATTCATTAAAATATAAGAACTCAAGTTTTATTGTACCGAGGTATTTAACAACAATAAAGAAGCTAGATTCTAATATTCCAAATACAGGGCGAGTAAAAAAAGTTGACCCCGATTGTGTTCGCCATTTTGAATTTTTAATTAACGTATATCTAATATTCGTGGTATCACCTGAAAGCTTTGTTCATTATGTTTAATTTCCTGCAAGATCATTCACATCGGTTGGGTACAGACCGAGCTACAGTCGTTTAAAATGTTAAAGCAGATAAAATAAGGCTGTTCACACCGACCAGGTGATCGGTCGACCTTTGCGACTGATCGACTTTTGCGATCGATCACCGTTTTTAAGACTTATGCAACCGTTTTCTAACTGAATTCTGGACTACAACACCTAAGTTACGATGTAAAGTTGACCAAAGAAAGATTTTAACGAGTTGCTTTTTTTTTTGCTTCTTTCAGAGACCTATATACTATTTATTATATGACTAATAGTGGATTAAGGGGAAATTATCTTTTGTTATTCAAGAAAGTTGGACTTAAGGGGAATTTTCGTATCCCATTAAGGAATCTTTTGTTTGCGCTTTATTCCGTCAAAGGATATGAATATTAATATATGCAAATGAGGTGGAATAACAATGGCTAGTAATTTAAATAACAAAAAGATCTCATTATAAACTAATGAATAATTAATATTTCCCCTTATTCCACACTTAGTATGATTATTATTATTATTATTATTATTATTTTTATATGACTAATTCAGCATTAAGGCGAAATTATCTTTTGTTATGCACGAAAGTTGGCGTTAAGGGGAAATTCTGTTTCCCTTAAGGCATCTATTTGCGGTTTATTCCGTCAAAAGAGGTGGAATAACAAAGGATATGAATTAATTTAAATAACAAAAAGAGGTCATTATATACTAATGAATAATTAATATTTCCCCTTATTCCACGATGATGATGATGGTGATGATGATGATGATGATGATGATGATTATTGTTAATGAAGTATAACCATCTTTTAGGTAATTTCCGTACAAAAAAATTGTATGTTTTCCGTTGTGGAATTTACCGATAAACCTGGCAAATAGTCCCTACACAAGTGCATATAACAGACGAGTGTGTGCCCTTATTTGAAGAGGCACAACAATGACATGTATGTGTCAGAGTTGGCGAAGTATTATAATAAATTTGGTGCTGATTTGAAGTCTACAGACGACGAACGATCGCAAAAGTTGACCGATCACCCGCGTAGTGTGGAAATTGTAATATGACTTACTTCATATCCTGAAAATTAATTGTGTTATGTACAGCCAAGTTTGTCTCTCCGTCCCTTTCTAACCACAAATACGATATTATAGGGGCAGAGGAATCAACGTGCACTGTAACTGAAGTTTCTTTCACATGCTCCACAAGGTCTTGTGCTTGAACCCAAAAGCGTATTGTGTCACCATCCTCGATGTTAATTAAGTATGTTGCCATTGTAGATATACCCATATTTGTCCATGTGTTTCTGTCTGTGTTTTGAGGTGTGGCATTCCTACCACCAGAGTAGTCAACAGTATAGGTTACTCGGAAATTGATGATGCCCAGTTTATTAGGTATTGCATGTTTTCCACGTGGTCCAAAATTCTGGTCATAATCTGCATAAAAATAGTTATGATGTAAATTACAAACACAAGTTTTTACGATTAAAATGAAAATAAATGTGAAGATGTGTGTGCAAGAAGTGCCTAAGTCTATTTTGAGCAATTGGAGATTAAAAAAATTGTAGTTTCAAAATACTGCAGGAAGCGACCAGAAGGTTCTACTAAGGTGCAATTTGGCAGGGATATTGGTTATACACTTTTACACATTCACATAAAGTACATTTACCATACAGCATACCCTCAAATTGTTCATAACATACCATTTTCAAGATTTGGATAATCTGCAATCGCTTTCAGCAATCCAAGCGTATGGTGATCATGATTTGCGAAATGTCCTGTCCAATCCAAACTAACTATTGTAGGTCCTGACCCAGAAACATCACTTATCCAAACGTAGTCTGTAACAGAAGAAGCTGTCGTAACCATTATTGGTTGAGCAGTTTTTGTTATCTCGGTGCCTTCGTCTTGAAATACAAATCTGCGAGTAAGTCTGGCATTTCCAGCAACGTCATGAATGAATAGCACAAATGAAAATACACCTGAAATACATAATTAAATGATTAAACCTCTCAAATTAATCGGTTTGCTAAGTCTAATGTGCCCAGCCTTAGTTGGAAATTAATCTTTTGCTAAGTAAAATGTGCCCAACCTTAGTTGCAGATTAATCGTTTTCCAGAGTTTACCCAACCTTACTAGTAGATTAATCGTTTACCGAGTATACCCAACCTTACTTGCAGATTAATCGTTTGCAAAGTACAATGTATAATGCGCCCAACCTAACTTGCAGATTAATCGTTTTAAAGGGGGATGGCCCGATTTAAGGATATAAAGTTTTCATCTTGATAGATTGGCCTTTACTCCAAAACCACATCTGTAAAGTTTCGCGCCGATATTTCAACCCGTTTTGATGCGAGAGCTAAAAACGTGATTTTGTAAGCCCCATAGAGCACTGTGTAAGATTAATATTGGTCGACCAAAATGGGTCACATTTTCGCTCATAACTTCCAAACCAAACATCCTTTGGCCCTAAGATTTCACAGGGTAAATGAGAAAAATAGTAGCTTTCTTCTGATACCAAAATGTTGACCACTTCCGGTAAAACCTGGAGCTTCTGGGGATGAGGCTATTAGCGATCGGGCCATGGACCTTTAAGTATAATTTGTCCAACCTTACCTGTAGATTAATCGTTCACCGAGTATACCCAACCTTGCTTGCAGATTAATCGTTTAGCTAAGTATAATGTGCCCATGTGCCCAAGCTTACATGCAGATTCGATATAATCTGCAAGAATTATATGCAGATATGATATAATCTGCGAGAACTTTGGCATTTATTTTTTTTCCGTCAACACAAAAATGCACTATCCGAAACGACTGAAAGAGCGATATCCTTTCGAGTAGTCAACAAGAATCACGACATGCACCCTCAACTCCACAAATCTTTAATACCTGTACCAAGTCCGTGTAAAGAAACTGTATGTGGGGAAGTCGTTGTCGCTTTGTGTTCTGGAAGATCGGTAAAACTTTCTGTAAGTTGAGATCCGTGAGTACCAGACAATTTGCGCACTTCTAATTGATCATTGTCGTCGACAATACCTGCTATGTCATCCGTATACCCAGACCAGCTAACAACGACGTTCATTTCCTGAATCAAAAAAAATAATTTTTCCCAATCACTTGCTTAAAAACAACAAACGTTAATCAAACTTGAAAACAACCGATATTGTTTAATTCATAAAAGGGATGGAAATTATGAATATTTACTTCAAATTTAACAGGGGTGTATTCCAGTTACGTAATTTAAAGGGGCTTCGGGGACATAGACGAGATACTTTAAAACCATTGCCTAAACACTTGGTCCTCATAAATATGTCACTACTATAGAGCCTATAAAGTGGAGGGTAGAATAATTAAATAAAGCTTATAAGGAACACACAAAATAGTGCTTGATTTTTTAGTGGTTAGGCTCTCACTATTTCAAGCACTTTAGCAAGTTTTAAAGGTAATATTTTAAAGGTGACATTTTAGGACCGATATTCATAGCTGCAGTCAAAAGATTATTGTACATATTTCTTAAATTCCAGAAAAAAAAAGATTCATGAGACAAGACAAGACAAAATGAGAGAGCTACATAAATTGGGGAAATATCATGTTGACATTCTTCTTCTTCTTTTCGTGTCCAAACACCGTGGTTCTGAAATATGATCCAGCCAGAGATGGGTACAACGTCTGGCTACTTCACTGAATTCCGCAAGGTCCTTGTTTGTGCATTGTTGCTCCAGCAGTGGGCAAACCAAGAGATGTTCCATTGTCCGTGGTGCTGTTCCACAACCACAGGTAGTATCCTGATCTGCTTCCAGATAGCCCCACGTCTGCAAGGAAACCTTAGACCGGCCAGTTCTGGTTCTCAATCTGTTGAGGCATCGCCATTCAGCCCATGAGGAGTCAGTTCCAGGTGGGAGATGTTCACCAGGTTCAATACCGATAGATGTTACTTGGTTGATGGCAAGTCTTTCTTTCCACAAGACGACTCTCTTGACCTCCTTAGAGACTGTTTCAAGAGGTTGGACTTTGCTTAAGAAACTCTCTCTGGATTTAAGGCGGTTGGCAGCAGGTATCTGTTCAGACATATGTTGACATTAAAACTACTGAAACCTAGATTAAGACATAAATGCAAAATATTTAACACACCTGGACGTTTATATTTGGAGAAACGTTCAGCATGGTTGCCAGGCAACCTCGAGTCTCGTCTATGCAATGACTAGGACGTTGAAAATCAAACCTGAAGTAAGATACACCAGTCGCTGTTCTTCCCGAGTAATGCTTTTCAATGATACGATTGTAATTATCTCGATCATATAATCGCAATTTTCCTCCATTTGTTGATGTGACTGTCACTTTTATCCTGCATTTAATAAGACAAACGCAATAATTCAATGACTGGCCTCGATTTGTTTTCCACTAATACACATGGAAGATGGTATGTCATAACTCTACAGAGTGTCCCAAAATAAATGCAATCCTCGCAGTTGGTACTATAATTTTAATTTTATAACAGATTCTGAATGACAAACTAGTTTCGTACATCCTGTCAAATTTTGGTCTGATACGGTTCACTAGTTTTGAAAACAAAGGCTATTATGTAACCCGCTGTCAAATTACCCCGTTCCAAGTTTTCCTTAGCTCGTTAAAGCAGGTTCACCTTGAAAAGTTGAATAAAATGTCTTTCAACTACAAAAATCTCCTGGTACTAATCCATCCTGCCTTTTGTTTTTAAAAAATAAATTATTAAAATATTTGTCGTTATTGTTTCATTCACGGCCTTTTATCGTCTGTACAATATTTTCCTCTACTCATATTTAGAATAGTAACTTAGCGACTTGGCCAACTTAAATGTTTTAACTCCAGTGTGTCTGACAAATCCGTGTGAATATTGCAAATTGAAGTGGAGGGAATAAATACCAAATGAATAGAAATGGTTGGGGCTATAACTTCAAAATTATTTTTAAAATGTTGAAATGTTGCGAGATATTTGTATGGCCTATCCTTTTCTCCACCTACTGCTCAAATTTCATCTGATTTTCTTCACTGATTTTTAGAACATAGGCGATTACGTAAGTAAGCCACAATTTAAGCCGTTCCAAGTTTGACTGATGAATACACAATCAAGGCATGCTTAAGTACGTAGGTGCGGATCTCTCTTCTCATGTCTCTTTATCCTTACCACTTAAGTTTGATTCAATTAACCCAGTATAACCTTGTAAATTAAATATTAAACATTTAAAGCCAACATGTCTTGGACACATAAGGGAAATCTTCTCTGTTCACAATAATATCTAACATTGTGTTTGATTGTGTTTGATGCAACTCATGTTTGAATTTCAGTGGATTATTTGTGTTTGTTTGTTGTTTCTATCAAATGGTCCATATTATAACTAGGAAGTCTTCAACATCCATTCATCGGCCATTCATACCATTTCCATTCATTTAGTATTTAAATCATTTGGTATTTGATCCCTCCGCTGCAATTTGCAATATTCGCGCGGATTTTTTAGACACACTGAAGATGAAACATTAAGTTTGGCCAAGTTACTATTCTAAATATGAGTAGAGGAAAATACTGCACAGACGATAAAAGACCGTGGAAAAAACAATAATGACAAATATTTTATTAATTTATTTTTTTAAAAGATAGGATTAGTAGCAGAATATTTTTTGTAGTTAAAAGACATTTTATTCAACTTTTGAAGGTGAACCTGGTTCAAAAATTGGACAGGATGTACGAAACTAGTTCGGCATTCAGAATCTACTATAAAATTTGAATAATTCTCAGTAATTCAGTAATTTTGAAATTATAGCACCAACTGCGAGGATTGCATTTATTTTGGACACCCTGTATATTTCTATGTCGATGGACCCTCCTGATTTGAACGAACAAAATAAATATATCAAACCATTTACATTTAAATCTCTTGGTCAACTGACCTTTTAAAGTTAACATCAAATTGGACTTATCTCTTTACATGACTCTTTTTACTTGCCTGTTAAATTGCTAAATAGCCGCGAAGATGGAATACGCAAGGTCGTAGACCATCTGACATTGTCTCTTCTTGGGCTGGAATACGAATTTCCATAACTATTGCTATCCAAACCTAAAGTAAGACAGTATAGTTATTACTTAAATGTATTGTGGATACAAACCTAGAGTATTTTGAAATAATAATAATAACAGTAACCATGGTAACAGTTAGCTCGAACACGTCGTAGCCCGGGCAAAGCCCGGGGCTACGAACTTAAGTACAAAGGATATCGCGGCGTTTTTCCGACGCAAAAACCTGTCGGAAAAAAAAGTTTTAAAATACTTCACTTACCGACCTCCTATTGGTATATTCCGACTCCCTGGGTGTTATTATCACGAATAAATAATTATTAGGACAGAAAAAGCAATTCTGACTATTATGAAACAGTTTCTACAAGTTTTCGATGTGGAGGATGGAATTTTTACAATAACGGCAAATTTTAGTATACTTGGTGCCTTCAATTTTTTTAATTTTTGCATCCAGTTAGACGTCAAACATCCTCGTTAAGTACACTGACATATGAACATCCGTTAGAAATAAGAATCAGTGATATTAGGTATGGATTCGTAAGTCCAAGGGAGTGAGTAAATGCCAGTTTTTAAAATGCGTGATGGACCCCGTAATAAAGCTATATGGTTCATGCTCTGACCTAGTACAAGACCACAACCCAATGGAGTATAGTCAGAGCACCTCGGATAGGTTAACAATCAGCTTTTCTATATCACTTTCATTATTATAGAAAACAGTCGCAAGCGCTTTTCTTTGCCGATTATAGTATATTTCATCATTATTGAGTATACGCGGCCTCAGGAAAATCGTCACGATCACTTAATCGCTTCATAGTGGCAGCCGGGTCAAGCGCACATCCCTATCATATCAACAATTAGATCTGATATTTGGGGCTTGAGCTTCACTATTTAAGGTGGTTGTACCGATTTATGTGTATCGTGTTGCTATTTGATATGAGAGCCTGGCACTTGCACATACACCCTCTCAAGTACCGTGGGAACCAAATTGCGGGTTTTGATGTAGACACAATAACGCATGTTGCAAAGCATTCAATACTGCGCTAATAATGATGGTTAACCACTCAAACGGTGGTTTTTATCTGGGGAATGAAAATGGATTTGAGGGCTCAAACTTTCAGGACCAAAATGAGGAAAAAATACGGCCTTTAATCGGATAGCAAAATTCGATACTACTTCCGGGTAAATCAGGGGGGTTCCAAATACGATCGAACAGTGCACCTTCTAAATGCTCTCATAAACATTACCATATTCTAAATTATAAAATACACAAGTTTCATTTAAAAAAATACATACAAAAAAAGATGATACTAGAAAAACGTTCAGTGAATAGAAACTGGAAGGAAGGGGAAGTTACAGGGGGGGTGGGTACATTTGTGACCCCACTTTTCTGACCCCACTTTTTTTTTTTCTGCACACACTTTTCTGCCCCGACATTATTTAGTTTTAATTGATGGAAAGTAGTATACCAATACATTCATTCTGTTTGTGATCTTGAGATAAAAAACAAATATCGTTCCAGAAATCAATTAAAGCAACAATTATTAAAAAACATTTCAACTAGTACGTTGTCTGGCGCCAATGTTTTTTTCATGTAATCTTTAATTACCGTCGTTGTTACTCTCGTTTTCGCTTTACTGGACATAGGAATGTGCAGTCATTTTTGTTTTATGATAAGCGACTGTAGAAAAGACTATAAAAACCTTTGGTTTGCCTTGTGAAATGGGAAAACCGACGCGCGGGATTTCGATACACACGGATCTTTCGATTTTCGAGTGGCGCACAGCTGATGCACAGGTTGCATATTGATATGAATATTCGTGATTTATGTGGTTGTTTTGCGGCAAATTTTTTCACTCAATTTGGTATCAACTCCAAGGGACGGCATGTCAACAATCGCAACTGGAAAGATTGGAATCAGGTAAGTCCTTATTTTTGGATTCGTTGCAAACGTATCCCAATGAACGGGTTTCGTCTGGACTGGGTAACATTTTTGGCGATTGTGTCTTTATGGGTCCACGACTACTCTTCCCTCTTCCCTTTCGTGGACCCCATGACAGGATGGCCACATTTTTTATTTTGTGTATCTATATATGGAATACTCTTGACCAAATAAGGTAACGCCGTGGCACAAAAATCCCAATCTTGATCTGGTTGCGGTAGTTTTTGACCAGCGCCCGTTCTCCAGGGGCAGGTCTCCCTCGCTAACCTCAAAGGGCAGCTATTGATTTTTCTTATCTTTTTTGGACTTAGAATTTTCCCTTTAACCCCGACTTCTATGCTCTAACCGGAAAAAATAATGAAAAATTTATATTAAAAGAGACCACTATATGATATATATCATAGGTCAGCTACCTAACCACAAGACCAGCGAGGATTGGTGTGCCAGATTTGCAATTCTAATCCTTGATACCCGGCCTTCATAACATAACATTTACGGGAATAAATCGCTACTGCTATTGTGGTAAGCACTCATAATGAATAGCTCCGCTCTGGATGTCGCCACAACGTATGCTGCAGGAGCATGAGTGGTGGTCAAAATCTCAAATTTGCTCGAAGGAACGAACAAGATTCAACTAATTGAACGGCCGTTTTGGATTTTGCCTGTGATGTGTGAAACTGAAAGAGCTGGCGTAGATTTAAATCAAAGCTGAAATTGGTCGTCTTTTTCGGAAAAACAAAATTAAAATTTGATGAGAACGAAAACGGTGATTCGGAGAATGTAAATGAGCACAAACGTTGGTCAATTTACACGCAAATACCGTCCGTTTGGAAAGTGCCACATTCCAAACCCTATGAATTCGGCAGCCTCAACGGAATAAACTGCATGTTGAAGGATGTGGTGGCAGAATACTGAATTCATACCGAATTGGTTTGTAATTTGTAAATATGTAATGTAAAGTTTATTTGTTCATCATTCATGTACTGGTAGGATAAACACTCGTTGTCATTTATGAAAAGTAACTTGGTTTGAATACTAGTCTAGTACAAGATTCAGTAGGAGTAGGAGCATGTTTTTATTTTATTTACTAAATTGTGTTTTCGTAAATTGACATAGAAATTCACTCAAAACTTCCTCAAATCACTTTATTTGAACTGAATATTGCATTTTTATTCAAAAACAAATCTATATATTAATACCGGGGTGGTCTGTCTGTCTGTCAGTGACATGTGTCTTGACACTTGTCTCATCTGGCAACGTCTATTTTCTCGGAGACCGAGGGTCGCGCGTTCCTGAAACTTGGTGGGTGGGTACGGCGGTCCGGTAAGTACGTAATCCTGTTTCTAAAATTAAAAAAAAAGTTGGCGTAAATTGAAACCAGTGTTTGAAAATTCTCAAGACTGGAATAATACCGAAAGGCATTGTGGGAAAAATGGATGAGACCGTAGTGATTGCATGTTCACTTTTCCGTTTTTGCGAGCTCCGAAGTACCCATCAAAAACGTTCAATTTTCTCGCTAGGTTCTATAGGTTCAGACCTAATTACGATACACACTCAAAGCAAAAACCTCCATAGATTTGAACCCCTTCGTTTTCCGGAGATATTTGGGATTCAGTTTCATTTACACACATTCGCTAGGACGGACTGACAATGTTAATCTCTCGCGCAATACCAATTTAGATAATATCTTTCGCAGTCTGATGGCAAGATTACACCGTAGGAAATACCATACCGCCGTAGTGGGTGGGTGCCCCTTGACCGAACGAAAGACAGAGTTTTTTTGGTTGGTTGATCAAAGGTCATCGGTCATTCAAGCAAGACGGTCAATGGGTACAGGTGTGGGTGGTATGGGGACCTGAAACGTTCAAAGGGTGGTTTGATTGTTGATGCCGAAAATTTTGAAGGTCACGACAAGGTTCATTAGGGCCATTCACGGTTCAAGGAGTCAAATGGTGTAAACATTGGTGTATCCATACAAAACTTGGTGGGTGGGTTTAACTTGGACACAACAATTTTAAAAGGGTTACAAGCCAAGGGTCATGGGTCGTCAAGGTCAATGGGGTAAACATGGTGTATGGACATGGAAACTAGAAGGTGGTGTTGCGTGGTCAAAAATCTGAGGTCCTGACAAGGTACTTAGGTTCGTGCAAGTCAAGGAGGTCAAATAGGGGTCCACAGCCCAGATAGCACGCATATATTGGCCCAACGATGGTTCCCCATCGGTAAACTTGGCATCGGCATCACGTGTCTAACGGATATTGGGCCACTAGGGTTTTCCATTGGCCATGTGATATCGTCTTCAATCAATATGGCAGCCTTTAATGGTTCGATATTGGCGCCATCATATTGGCAAATCGATCAACAGCCAATATAGAGCCCATTATTGGGATAACGTTGGCCCAATATTGGCTTAAGCTAATTGTTGCCTAAAATAATAATACTAAGAAAACAATACACAAACATACAGAAATACGCTAAAATCTCTCATGGACGATTGTTTTTTGATCAGAACACAATATTTCAAAATATTATACTATATCTACCAATTTCAATAAAACAATAACTATTTGACTAGCTCCAATTAATTTAAAATTAATTTATTTAAATAAAGCAGGTGAAATATATTATTTTGCAATAAAAATATTTGATATATTCCCAATATTGTATCTATCTATTACCAAAATCGGCCATATTGTGCCAACATTGCCGGGCCCATATTGGTCCAATGTTGGGCCGTGATTCAAATAATATTGCCGAATAACTGTGAGACAATACTGTTCGATATTGAGAAATATTGGCCTATATTGGCCCAATTCTCACATGTTATCTGGGATAGGTGTATCTAGAAAAAAAAATGGTGGTTGGGTTGCCCGTTCCGAGACCGAGTTTATATTGGTTGTGGATCAAAGGTCAACAGGAGTCATTAAAGGTCTAAGGAGGGTCAAATGGGGGAAACATTGGTAATGGAATGAAAACTTGGAGGGATGGGGTGGATTGTTGATGCCAAAATGTAAAAGGCACAACAAAGTCATTAGGGGTCATTCAAGGTCAAAGGAGGTCAAATGGGGTAAACATGCTGTATGGATGAAAATTGAAGGTGGGATTGATTGTTGATGCCAAAAATCTTAAAGGTCAGACAAGGTAATCAGGGTCATCAAGGTCAAAGGAACCGCAAAACCAGGTTTCATCAAAGCCCAGGTGATCGCGAAACCAGGCATCGCGAAAACCGGGGACCGCCTAGTATAAGCAACTACTCGTTCACGGAGCACGAATGGGTTATTTCTTTATAGTCTGCGTTACCCGCCAACCAACAAACCCACCAAAAACAGTACGTGCAACGAATCCCACGGGCGGTGACCGCCGCTTGGTTTGTACTGTGGAGATATTGTACGAGACAGGGCTCAAATGCTCATGGATGTGTGATACGATTAGAATCGTTTTTGTATATTCGCGGACGAGGCTGCAAATTGTTGCCAATATATCGCCGAACATAACTAATGTAAAAATGTAATTTACGCCTATTAATCAGTCAATCAATAATTTGACGTTAATAATGATTGAGTAATGTGGCTGTTGGTTGTAACATTTTTTTTAATAGTCGGGTCAAAAAAAAACTGGGTGCAGAAAAAGTGGGTGCAGAAAAGTGGGGTCACAAAATGTACCAACCCAGTTACAGGCGCGTTTGTAATCTTAGCACATTCGTTTTTGTTTATAGTTAATTAGGTATCGTGGTGAAAAGGTTATTTCTGGTGTGTTTTAATGGTATATATATATGGGCAAAGATTTGTATCAAGCTGCCTGTAGACCACTGTTGAGTATACAGTTTACCAATAAAAAATACAAAATTACGAATACCCTTCATATTAGATCAAATCTGCACGAAAGTCTAGGCAAACATGCTCTATTTAGGCCAACGAGTTAGAAGATTATAAAAATCCCAACTTTTTAGGCAAGTCGAGGGAGGGCCGAGACAATGGATAGCATAATGCCCATTTAAACTGTTTTTGATTGCTTTAGCCTTTATTGTAGGTTTACTGTGCTCACTTCGCCATAGTGATCCATACTGGAGCCTGTTGATAAAACATAAAAAAAAAACATTTGTTATTAAATGCAAATCAACGTCTGTTAATTAAGGTTAATTATATAAATGTAGGCATTTAAACTTCCGTTATATGATTACCATCAACGCTTACATCCATACTCCATAACCCACAAACCCGCACTCGCCTCGTGTACGATGGTAAAAGGTAACTCCCTCTGTAATACTTTTTTGGTATAATCCCAAAACAATTCGGCTGTTTTCGGTACTTAAATTATAGTACTTCACAAAAACAATCTCAAATTTGTTGCGCATTAAATTAGAGTCTTTATAACTATTGACCAGTGAGAGATGTTTTTATAATAAAGTAATTCAATTTAAGAACATTTCGTAGTAGTGAAAGTAAGTGGCATGTGTAATTTCAATTTAAAATTTGGGCCTATTTTTGGTTTTGGTATGGATTCATTGCAGGTATGATTCATCTTTAATAATAAAATAACATTTAAGCAACCCACCTGATGATTAAGTTTAACCAACCTTAATACTTCACCTTCCGAGTTGACCAGAATCATCTTGCCTAAGAAACAAACTATCGTCTTCTTAAATCATACTTACTCTGAAAAAATGCGCATAGAGCTGCTTCATAATAACGAATATCATACAAGGTTGTTTTAACATCTAAATAAATTGTTGTTCGGTATAGTGGCGGAAATTAGCCAAAACCGCCTACATAGTAAAATCAAACTATGGTGTGGCTTTGCCGGGACGGTAATATTCGATGCGTTGTTTTACTCTCTTTGGGGAATAAAAAGTGGTCGTAACTACTCTAAAATTATAAAATCGAATTAACAAGGCATTAAATGTACAAAATTTTTTTCTGTAAAACTTTTTCGAGACCTACTGTTAGTACTCTAATATTTTCCAGGTCAACGTACCTTCAACAGTCACTATGGCGATCCTTAGTGTAATTCCCAGAGTGTAGCTCTCCAAATAATGTGGAGTCTTGGAAGGTTCAGTTTGCTTGACGAAGTGCCACTGAATGAATGTCGTTAAATCAATCTGAACTTCTGTTGCCCCACCCCATTTATGTAAGATGTTGTCCCCACTTAATGGCCAGGTTGCGGTGATTCCCAATAGTTTTTCACCTTTTCTGATCGTTGCTCTATGTTCCGATATGTTTGGATACTTATTTACTAATAATAACAACTAGTACATGTGTATTTTACACTGGACACTTACCGAATTAGTAACATCTTAGTAGGGGATGGTGTTTATTGGCCGAGGATATTGACCCAATGATGTGTCAATATCTATTTCGGGCGAAGGCTATTGAACCGACCATCGGGTCTATAGCCACTTCCTTTTTAATACGTCAGTAAACGCATATTGTCGATGGACGAATTCATTTAAAGCGAGGATGTGAGTTAACGATCAAAATAAAATCCGTAAATGCAAAACTTTGTTCAACTGAATTAATGCTGTAACCCAAACTTTTTTTTTTTTGTTTTTTTTTTGTCGAAGACTTCATACCAGAATCACGAATAGATGTCGTACATCTGAGAACACTAGCGATTCCGTGTTGAAGTCAATCAAAAACGGATAAGTGTCATGGATATCGATTACCGTGGTGAACTCTTAACGTTTATGAGGATTAGGCCACGTCAATATTGCAGTTTGTTTTGAGTGACCAAACCTCTTAGCACTTAGACAAATAATTGGACCAAGATGTCATACATTATTTTCTGGAACCAGACGAATCAATCATTCATTCAATCAATCAATCAATCCAATCATTCAATTAAATTCCAGATTTTGTAATAGTCTTAGTGACATAAAAGAACTCTGGTGGTAAATAATTACTTATTCGTAGCATTTTCTTTTTCTGTCTTCGTTGTGTTGAACGCTTCAAGCTTGTTTAGTATTTGTATATTTTTACGTTTGAAATTTATTCAGGGCCTTTTCCTTGCATTTTTTTTCTTGAGAAAAAGGGACATTTTTTTTATGATTGCTTAAATCTGATCTTGTGTCGCACATCGATTTCTATTATATTGATTGGGTGAAGTAGACAACCTTCAGAACAAACGGAATCGTCCACACGCCCCTAAAGCTTTCAATGAACGGCAGAATAAAAAAATCCTAGATTTCTGGTTTCAATTTAAAGGTCCCAGGAATGAATGATAAACCTACTCCAAATCTTTGTGGACATTCAATTGCAATACATCAGGCCAGGAAAAAATCACACCAGTGACATCATATTTTGTGAAATTTATGATTATCATCATTACCATAAAGAAGATTCATACCATCACCTGAATTTTCTATTACTCTCTGATAATCAATGGACATAAATGAGGTCATCACCACCAAATTTTGGAAATGCTTTCTGGTCCCACCTTGTAGACTTTACACAAATCACAACATTAATCTATTTTCATTTCATGGGACCGTGTAACGGATAGAATCTGACTTGTTAGGCAATGTCTTCCACTGAAAATGTCTGTGACAAGAGCAAGATTCGGATCCACTGGTGCAAGAACCTGGCCAGCAGGCATTACTGTCTGAACGCCACGAGCATTGTTCTGTCAGCGAAATAAATCCATTGTGCTACGGTTACATTGTTCAAACACAAGCATTCTATTTATTATGGGTCTGCGCAAAACTAAGTATAACCCAACGACAACGACTTTCAATCTTATTGATAACTGTCGAATCAACGGACACTGTATCGCATATTAGAATCAACGGACACTGTATCGCATATTAAGGAAATTGTTTGGAATTAAAATAACACCAAAACCCCGGGGTGGGTGGGTGGGGTGGTACTCGACCCAAATTGGGTACAGATGTCCGTCCACTGAGTAAAACAATTGACCCATGTTTATAGTGACAACATTTTCAATTATCTGATCCATTTATAAAGTAGGTTAGAAAATTTCAAACCATTTCTATAGTTGGTTTTGAAATTTTGCATCATTTCCATTGTAATCCTAGCAAAAAATTGGCCCATTTTCGTAGTAACTTTTTCAAAATCGGAAAAATCGACCATTTTTATTGTGATTTTACCGAAATCAGAAAAAATGCCCCATTTTCATAGTAAATTGTGGCCAAAAAATTGAAAAATGAACCCATTACACCGTAGGAATCACCTAGAAAATTTATCTATCTTTATAATACCATGGTGGGAAAAACGACCCATCCTTATAGTAATGGATGAAAATGCGACCCATATCAGCGGCACATTATGTGCCTACCCTTTTCTACTGAGTACCCCCGGGCTCAGATTCAGATTTAAAGTACACCACCATTCCACACATATGGACAACCGTTTAGATATTTAGAATTTGTATCATGTCCAGCAAAACAAAAATCAAAATAATTAATCTATTTCAGCTGATCTGAAGATTCATTAGAAAAAGTGTGAAATTTAACACACTTCGTTTAAGTTTTTGATGTTAAATTTTCTCTTGATACTTTTGAAAATGATAAAAATTTTATTATCTTTTAAATATTCTACCAAAATTGTGAAATCTCACTCTTTTCGGAGTGGGCCCCTGTAGTCGCTCTAAAATACATTTTTTTTGCATCTTGAGAGCATCTTGAGGTGATTATATAGCAAAGAAAATTGTTCTTTGTAATGCCATAAACTTTTAAGGAACCCTTAATAAAAAAATCTTAAAATCCCTTCAATAGTTCTTTGTTGAACAGACACCAAAGAAATGTTCCTATGCCTATAACTCTTTAAGCTTGTATAGAGAACCTTAGGGTGCTACATACGAAATATAAAGGTCATGGTAGGGCTAGAGGTCACATACCTAGGTCAAAGGTCATTCATACGCCTGCATCGCATACCTCTTATTACCAGTTAGCATGGGTGCGTATCTGGGAAAGAACAACTGCTTCGCCTTTTAAAACGTTTAGTTTTCAACATTTGGCGTACCTTCAGTAGGACACATGTAGCGCAACTTACAATCAAGCTGATGGGGATGGGAGGGGAGCCTCAAGTCATCCAGGTCACTAGCTTCACCAAGTGCTAAACGGGACCAAATGAGCTCAAATGCGCGCGAAGCATAAGACAATTAATATTAAAGACACTATCAGTGATTTGCTAAATCAGAAAATCGAAAAAATCATCAAAAATCAGATTTTCGCATTTTTGGAACAAGTATAGGTATCCTAACATGCCCTGCAAGTGAGAAGTCTAGAAGCAGCCTAATAGTGACAAAATTGGATATTTTAGTCATTACTGTCCGTACGGACAATTACTACAACGTGTAATTGAATGGGGATTCATATCTCTGAATATTGCTGTTTTCTTCCGTTTTTGTCAACTTTTCAGTTGGAAAATATACCTAATGGGAGTCCTACAGACTTATCGTTCACTTTAAATCTATTCATACAAATTTTAAATATTTTTTATCTTTCGGGATAATCACTGATAGTGTCTTTAATTTTGTTCAAATGTAGCCCAGAGTTAGTCTCAATCTTTAAAGGTTCGGGACTAATATACACATTATACATATCGAGCCGGTGTTGGTAATGGTATGACACTGGCTCTTGAATTGTGCCTCGACCATAAGATCAGGGGATAGATCCGCCAGTGGCGTTTAACACTAATAACAAGTTATTTTAAAGATAATGTGAAATATTATACTCACGTTTACAGACAGAACCACTTGGTCTGTACGCAGCACCAAGAGACCCATAGTCACCGTTACATCGGAGACAATATTGACTATATCTGTGGTAACAAGCAACTTGATCACAATTACTTATAGTCCAGCAGTCTGCATAAAATAATAAAATGCCAAAGCCCTATTAGCAACGCAATATAAGAATGGTATCTATCTTTGACAGTGCATTGTAGAACATTGCACATCAAACCACTTGATCCAGGCCCTGGCGAGGGCCCGCTTACAACTCATCCACAAGAAATTGTGGCACTTGGTTCAAGTTCCTGGACCAGTTGCCCTTAAAAAATCACACAGGTGCTTTTTCAAAAAAATATGTAGACCTAATTATAGTCCCCTGTACTCATAGTACGGCTACAACAGTAAAGAATAGGGCACTCGATTCAGGTGACTCTTTACGCAACATTAGTTTCACGCTTTATTGTGTTGCCGTCTATGGAGCCCGGACCGTGGCTCCTGGCGGACTATGATTACTTCCACACCGGCTGCAATTTCGAAAATCAATGACAATCCGCCCACGCAAGCCAGAGATATGACAGATTATTAAAGACTATCTGCTTTTCACCCATTCCAATGGGATTTACTGAGTTTACATCATTTGCCCATCATTCTGTCGCGTGAGCGATTTCCAACATACAAAATGCACATGATACTATTATTTTTTTAATTTATTTATGGCAAATAGGCATCAGAAAAAAATAAACACCCAATGATTAAGCCTACAGTCGCATTCTAAAAAAATACAGGGTGAGTAAACAAAAAAATGACCATAATTGTGTCCGCCATTTTGAATTTTTAAGTAACAAATATCTAACATGTGGTATCATCTAAAGGCTTGGTTCATTAACTTTAATTTGCTGCAAAGATCATTCACATCGGTATTGACCAAGCTACATTCGTTTGAATCAAGTAATCGGTTTTGCGCTCTGACCACGGATTCGCATTCAAATGAACGGCGTTCACGGAATGAATCAGTGTCAAGAAGAAAATTGGGCTATTTATGACTGTAGAAAATGTGTGCTATTTTAAGCCAGCCCACAAATTCAGTCACCATTTACAATCTAAATATGCCCTCTTAAAGTTTTTACAAAAGGGGAGAAATGGAGAACGCCGATACATATGAAGTATCCTCATCAACCAAACAATCATTGAAACATAAACTGATACTGTATCCAGTTTTTTGTAGGAGTTGAATGAATCATACCATATTAAGGAACAGACATCAGTGACACCTTTTGACGTTTAAATAGTGTAGTATTGAAGTATTGTAGTCCAAAATATCCACTCTTGGAAGAGGTGGTTTTGCAAAAATAAAACATACAACTTATCCATTGCTAGGCTTATACCAACACCTTTAGACGAGCCATTTTATTACATAAACATAGACATAATAATAACCCTTATTTACCATTTTGGGGAGTCATTTGCATAGTTGACCGCCGTTAGCATTAAATTGGAAATCCGTGGATAGGAGAAAAGCTGACTACTTGATTCCAACTTAACGCGATGGATTATCTTTGCAGCAAATTAAAGATATTAAATAGATAATATGTTATTTCAAAATAGCGGAGCAATCAGTGTCATGAGGTTTTTTTACGCACGTGTAAATCGGCACAAATCAAACCTGGCCATATGTTTTATTTTATTATCTCTAACCTGTGCATGTTCATGATAAATACAATTTTGAGAGCATAGAGTTGTATGTATATAAACTTTGTTTGATATTATAGCCACTTTCGTAAGGGCACAACAAAAATTAATACTCTATCTTGACCTTTGGCGCGTCTTTGTTAAGGTTTTGTAATATCATGTCATGTTTACGGACCTCAAGCTCAGGGGATCGCACTGTTATTTAATTGCACTAGTACTTGAACAATTTACTTTGAATCTACAGTGTGAGTAAAAAAACCCTACATTCAGAATAAAAAATAATTAAAAAAATAGTTAAGATTATCTTTGGGCTCAAATGTTTAACTTTGGTTCATATTAAAGCATATTAGCCTTTTTTGAAGAGCGCCCCCAATTTTCAAAAGTTGATATTTTGGCACAGTTCCGTTGGAATTTCTAGGACACTATACCTGCGACAAGAATGCTGCCGAATGCGTATTTCTCATAAAATAAGCGATTTTGTAATTAGAATTGGGATCCCAATTGGACTTAACGGCAATCTTGAAATGCTACGTTTTAGTCCGCTCCCATTACTGAATAGTGCCACCTCGAGAAGAATAACCTCTAACTTGACATTTCTGAACTATAAAACAACTAATGGATGAGCGTAGACACTCATGGCGCTATTCCCCCAGCTATGTCACATGAAGGCCGTTTCCTCCCCCGCGGTTTAATATTATTATCGGGGATCCCCCGATATAATACAAATCCTTTCGTTTGTGACACACAGACCATTTCAGCTTAACCAAAACCATTCACATGTATGTTTACTAGCCAGTTTCCCACCACCCAATGCAACGCACCGTGTAAAAATCTCATTTGTTTGACCAAATTGGGGCGCTCTCAAAAAAAAGTGCTCTAATATTGCTTTTAAAGAAGAGATAAACAAAGTCCTTTCAGAAGAACACGTTTATTAGGTGTCATTTGGACTTTGGAGAAGAAGTTTATGCCTATTGTGCTGAGAGATTTAAAAATCCTGTTTGGGCCGATTTTTGGAGCCAAAACAAAGCTGCACATCGTTTACCTAAAATAGCATGGTCTTCGTAATGATTTGATTAAAAACATTAACCCAAATGAATTGTGTAACATAGAAGGTGGAAATAATTGAAGGATTAAAAAATAATATCTCTGGAGATACAAAAGAAAATGCTGAGTGAAAAAATGTTACAATTTCCCAAATAAAACAACCTAGATAGTCTGGTGTAAAGCACAGTTTAACCTTGGGTCAGCAAGATTTCATGGTCTTCACCTACAACAACGAAACTTGGCGCCAAATGAAACCATAGAAGGTTTGTTATTCCGCTTGAAAAAAACAAAGCGATACTAAATTTTTTATTTTTTTAATTTCCAGAAAACTTCAGCTTTATTCTTCTTCTTTCTCCGCAATTATGGACGCCTGAGTATAACTGTTATTTGTGCAAAATAATTCACCTTAGAGATGTAAACCAAAATCCGCGCAGTTTATTAAATTAAGTTCATGAAGTGAGACATGATTGGAGTATTTTTTCATAACTGACTCTTTAATGATGAACAATGGTAATTTAAAATTTGTTGAAGATATTTTACTTATACTGAGGTACAACAATAGACGTGTTTTAAATTCAACTGATATGTTTTTTGTCCGAGAATGAAATCGATACTATCTGAAATTGCATGTGTGAATTGTCTTTGCTATAATGTGTTATGTGGTATACGTCGGTGTCAGTCTCTCCGCATTGTATGGCTAAAATCGGCCAAACAGAATTTTTAGGTCTCTCCGCAAAATTAACATAGTTTCTGAACCCAAAGTCCGAAAGACATCAAATAAAAATCTTCCGATAGCCTGTTTATCCCTGTAAACAACCAAAGCAAACATTCAAGCAAACATAACGTTTAATCTTTGAAGAAAAAATCTTTCCTGAATGTAGGGGTTTTTATTGACTCACACTGTAAAGTTTCATAAACATCCATTGCTTTCTTAAAATCTGTTCAATTCATACGCATTACCCCTGACAAAGCAGATTTCAACACCTTTAGAATGTGTACTATTTCAAATATTATGTAAGATCTTGTTCAGATACAGCACTGAATTAATTTAGTAACATATGACATTCAGATTAGTCAATGCACACTATTGGGCTACAAAACAATCTGAGATACCGATAATTACTATCTATGGAATTCCCATTGCAATGTTTAGTCTAATCATTTTTATATCACTGGTTTGCGGGGGTTGATTGACATGGCATTTGAACTGATTTAAAGTAAAATCAATGGGCCCTATAAATATGAAATACCTAGGTGGCGGGGTTTTTAGCACAACTTTTTGGGACACCCTGTAAAATGGAAATGCTAATTTCCCAATACACAGTGTGCAGGCGAACATTCAACGACGTACCGTACCAACAAGTTAAAAATATCCGATTTTCATACGGTTTTTGGATATAAAAGATAAAAATGTCTGGTCTTATATGGATGGAGAGTTTAAGTGCCCTACTATTGTTCGCTAGCAAGCAAAATCGCAGAATATTTAAATTATGTGCAAGTTTCTTCATACTGCCTCAACGTATGACGTCATAGTAAGGTCAGATTGGGAATGTTTGTACTTATTTGGTACCAGTAGAAAGAAGCTTTCCTGCAGTACCAAATTTATAAGTAGTGAATGTTTAATAAGGAAAAATAACCATCTGCTTCGGGTGTGTTGTTTTAAAAATGGCTGAGACAGAGACTTGGGTTAAATACTATTTTAAAGTGACAGGGGGAGATTTTTTGAAAATACAAATTTCTCTCAAATTGCACTTGATTGGTTGTAGACCACCTGCCGAGGACGTTTCGACGG
>JAMKCH010020188.1:0-45642 GCA_023653785.1 Ophioderma brevispina
ATTTGCATGAATACAGCAATTTGCACGACCCCCCGGCAAGAGGGCAGTATGGTACATGACCTCAGATGACCTATTGAATTGGTCCATGACCTTTCCAAGACGACCTGAAATGAAACCTAACAAACTGGAACACACGTACATACGAACATGCATTCTCTCACAATCCCCCCCTTTTGCCTTTCAAGCCATGGGGATAAAAGGATTTCAAATTAATGTTCTTATGAGATGTCCACACAAAAAATGTATTAAAAAGAGCACACTGAATTTCTTTGAGGAATCTATTTTATCTTATAATAGGCATTCAACAATGTGCCAAAACCTACCCATAACAAGTGGTTACTCGACACAGTAGTGTCGCCTGCTTTCTCAATCCACCTTTCCTTCACCTCTCTGCTCAAGTGACCTCTAATGACCTCTGACCTAATTATGTGACCTTTAAACCTTACCATAATGCAAGAATCTATGATTGACCTATGACCCCGAGTTTGGTGACAATGGAATCAAGTTTTCACACAGACATTTGAAAAAGGTTAATCGAAACTTTAACACACACCAGTACACACTGACAGACCTACAAATTGGGATAAGTACGTGCTTCCATTTCACTATAGTGCAGGTGCGCAGACACCTCTTAGTAGAACTGAAAAATAAACTGCATATTTAGGAATACAAATCTATGTACAAACATTTGTTTTCTAGATTTATAAATTACTGAGTACATAAATACAAATCGAGATTGGCTATAGAGTGTCATAGTTGGGTCTAGTTTCAGATCACTTCCGAACACATGTAGAATGATGAACTTTAATGAGCTTATCCCATTTTTGACGAAAAAAAATTAAAAAGTGCGAAAACCAGGGTGCCCACAGGAAAATCCAAAAATGGCCGCCAAATTGGCCAAAATCATATTTTTTGACCATAAATTGATAATCTTTGTTTATCACCTTCATTTTTGTGGCAATACCCATGTTTTGGCATGCAAGGAATCATTCTATTCAACTTCTATCTCACCACATACTTTTTGTTTTCCTCGATATGGCAATTTGAGCTTAAAATTGGACTGGCGAGGCGCTTTCCCAAAAGTACATATCATATCAAAAATATTTCCATTTTAACCAGTGTCCCATCATCAGACTTGTTTATTCATCAGTTTTTTGAAGATTATAGCTGTGTAACACTTGGCCATTTCTCTCGTGGCCAAATCAATTTAAATTGGATGAAAACACTCATTGGAATACACAGGGGTCCACGAACTTTCTTACGTGTGGATTTCAATGGAGGGCATTTTTATGACATCATATTTTTAATAAAAGCCTTATGTTGTTGCAAACCACAAACACCACGCAAGTCAAATTTTCGCAAGTGTTCATAATTGAAAACTCTCTCAACTTTTTGAATGGTGAAAATCAACATTATCAATCGGATGTGCATTATATGGGAAAGCGCCCTTCAGAAGCTCAATTTAAGGCAAAAAAATAAAGTATTTTAGGGAAAACGAAAGGCTAAGTGAGATGAAAAAGTTGCATAGGGAGATTCTAGATACCCCAAACATGGGTATTGCCACCAAAATGAGCAAATGAGAAAAAAATAATTGAGTTACATGTATGGTCAAAAATCAAATTTTTGACAATTTTGGCGGCCATTTTGGATTTTTCGATGGGGGGGCACCCCTGCGTTTTCGCCCTTTGTCATTTTTTATCTCGAAAGGGAGCACGGGTGAATTAATTTATTAAGTTAGATTTATATTTTAAAGTCATCAAATGAGCTTGTGTTCGAAGTGATCTGCAACTGACCTTCTATGCCCACCTCTAATACAACTATTGTAAAAACTGGGGCCGTTTTGTCCTGTGGCCCTGTAGAAAATTATAGATAGTACATGCATATGTAATGTGTAAAAATTTGCTGGTGCAAATTCATTGATCACACAGCTGTTTGACCCCTGCAAAATGTCTCTTTTAATTTTTCGAGTAATTTTAAACAATGGCGACCAATTTTGACAACTATATAATATGGAATGCAAGAGCTAATTACCACCTCAAAAATCAGAAAAATCCATTGCGGGCATCCCTTGCCATATAGGCTACAAAGGATCATAATTTGTATGTTAATAGCGCCCTCTATATGCCTATTTCCCATAGAAAGACTGTAAAACTAGTCTTTTTATGAAAAATCAGATTTGGCCGCAATGAAAAATTTTCATGTAATTTACATAGGATGTAGATACTGGTATAAATAATCCAAATCAGTGTCACAAGTGTGTCGCGTGAGTATTTTTTGTTTTATTCTCGTTTTGGTCATAATAAATGAGACTCTTAACAGTTGTGATAAAAAAAGAAATCTCAGGTATGAATTTTCTGAACTGTTGTCCATTTAGAATAAAATGAATTGTTGTTTAGACCTAATTTTGGGTCAAAATTGCATTCAAAAATTTGGTCTAGAGTTATCATATTTCATAAATTACGGTAAGTAACAGTCAAATACAAATCTGGAAAACTGGTGCCTCTGTCCCTGTGGCCATTGAGAAAAATAAAATTGTTTTCACGACAAACCCATTCGTGGCACACTAAATAACAAAACTTGGTGTGAAGCATATCCATTTTTTTCATCACCTACGCAAATACTTTTTTGTAGTGCTTTACCGTCCTCAAGTGAGTAACGTTGGGTGTGGGTGATGCATATTAAAACCCCATGAGGCGTTGATTCAAATCACTGCATACACACACGATAGTACAAGGCTATGTTAAATATACATGCAAACAGCTGTCTGAACGCTTTGACGTCACTGGACTCAAGGGAGGTAAATTAGTATAGTAGTTTTTTTAATCCATACATCTACACGTAAAGATACCCAGAGCAAATTTCAGATATAATGAATTATACTACTTAATATACGTCAGATTTCTTTCACATGAAAACCTTTGAGGTACCTATTAAGGCTTTTTCTTCTGAGTAGGTAGTGAGCGTCCACTTTTTGAAGACCACAGGGCAGCCGTTTTTTGAATACTAGAGACGCATGCACACATACTTATTTTACGATGTAAAAGCTTCCAAAAGGAAGATTAATGACTGCTGCTTTGCACATAACTTCTTTGGGAGACATTTCGGCAGTGTTGTCAAGAGGCCTTTTTAATGCTGAGGTACATAGCCATCTTTTGAGTGATATCACTTGTCACCTTGGTTTTGTTTTCCGCACGTAAAATTGCAACTTTTTTTACGATTGTCAAATGAATAAGGGGAAATTCACATGGCGAATATCCTCTTACAAAGCGCATTAGAGCTGACACGTGTGTGCTGTTATTTGAGGAAGCCCACACAGCGACTTTTCATAGTTGGCGAAGTATCATAATAAATTTTTGGTGGTGCTGGTGAGTCTACAGACGGCGATCGATCGCAAAGTGGATCGATCACCAACTAAGTGTGAAAAGCCCTATTGAGTTAAGTTGGGAAGTACCCACTTGCATGGAGACCACATCACAGTACCATTAAATGGTGGTTTCAACTCTAAAGGTACCAGGCAATGCCTATCCATTGTCTTTTTGAAGGTAATCTAAAAATAAGCTTTTTGTTTTGTTCAAACTCAAATTATTTATTATTTTCGTAATGCATATCCCTTAATGTAGATCTGGCTGTGTAAACCTACATTCCATAACTTGATACAAGGTATAGTATTCTTCCCAGAATGCAATTCTTCCAAACTATTTTGCACTGGTTGTCACATGAATTATAGTGACAAAAAGTACCTCAATGAACGGAACTCATCTCAATCTTGGCATTTAAGTACTTTTTGTCAACTATTAATTCAAGTGACACCCAGTGCAAAAACTTGTATTGGAAGAAATGCATTGTGGGAAGAATACTATAATATCTTGTTTATCAACTGCTCATACTGTAATAGTCGGGAAAATTTCGCGGGGGTTTAATTTTTTGCGCTTTTCACGTTCATATCAGCTAACTGGAGAATTTATTAACACCCTCTAATCACACAAAGGCAGCATTTTATAATACCTGCCACATGTATTGATCGAAATCTCGATCACTTGAGCACAGTAAGTGTTATTCCCCTGTGAAAATGTTATTTTTACATTGACTTTAATATGTTTAAAACTTGAAAATTGCAAAAATTAACCCCGCAAAAAATCCCCACTAACAGTAGACCACACTTTATATTGCCCCGACAGCCCAGATATCTGGTAGAAGTTTTAAGGGCTTTAATTTACTAATTTGTTTACTGGATTCAATATCTGCAAAATTAAAGTGAAATGGATCGAACAAAACAGCGAAATACACAACTTGCAAAAATGTCTAATGGCGTCATCTGCAAGCATCTGCAACACAACAAAAAATATTTTTATTACAAAATCGGTTATGTTATGATAAATACTCATTTTTAATATCGAGTGGGAAAACTGCCGTTTTTCGTAAACCACTTATTCATTGCACAGAGTTTGCCATATTCATACCTAGTGAACAACAAAGGCAATTTGGAAAATTTTGGAAGAAATAGAAGCGTTTCTTAAAAGATAATGTACCACTGCTGAAATTAACACTTTTTTGGTGAAATTGTCCTCTAATTTATCGCATTTCTTGTTGTTTCACTATTTGATTCTTCTTGCAAGACGTGGCAAACAAATATATTCCTATCAAGTTTCAATTCAGGAACTTTTTTAGCACAGAGTTATTTGCTGTAGTGAAAATCACAACATAACAAGCTTTACCAGTGACCAATTAGAACGTCCAAACTTCCCAAACAGCCCTTTGCTACATGTAGCTGCTAAAACCATTTTATTTTACTTAGTCGGCAACGACTAGTCAAAGGTCACTAACCGGAAGTAGCCACCACCATTTGTAAAATTTTTAAAGCCTACGTGTCCTACCAGACAACAATCTTAGATTCCAATTTTGTTCACAAGACTCCTTGACCATCCTTCAAGGTGTACACAGAATAAACAAAGATCGGAGTTCATTAACATTCAAAATAACGGCCTATCTAATTAATATCAAAAATGCTATATCTCAAAAACGATAAGACTTGATGGGATTCTATGCAAAATTTCGGATAGAGTTTTAGACGAATCATTTGACAGAATATTGGCTCCAGGTTCATATGTAAATATCAATGAGCTAATTAATAATGCAAAAACATATCACTCATCAACCAAAGTAGGTATAAATTGTCATATTTGGTAACAAGAACCACTGGATAACGCTATACTCGTGCTCACACATGGGTTCAAAAGGTCCAATGGGGTCAATCTAGGGGTCAAATCTGAAAGAAGCTTAAATTGACTAATCTATTTTATTGCACTTGTAATGGCATCGATGAATATGAACAAGCGTCCCAGTGACCCCGCTCTGTGACCCATCGTTCAGGGGTCAAAGGTCAAAATATGCCCAATATCAAAATTGCTCATAGTGCAAAAAATACCATATACCAACTTGTCGGGATTATGAAAGATGACATTAAAGTCTACAGTGACCCTGTTATGTGACCAATGATGAATGTCAAAGGTCAAAATGTGCGAAAATTTCGACGACTAAGGTCGCCCAGTCTCTTTGATCACAAAAATTTGCTCTAGTTATATTAGATACAATGTTTTGAACCACTGATAATTTTTTTTATATCACTCATACATAACTCAAGGCATCATTGTTGATTACATTTTAATGATTTACCATCACCCCTCTCCATGTGATAGTTTTAACATCACAGCACTGGCAAATAATCCTCGCGCCAAGCCTCGGACTCGCCGATTTGTTTAAAGGGTGAACCTAACCACTGGTTTCAGTTGTAACAGAATAACCCAGTGTGGTTGATGAAATGTGAAGTTAAAGAATTTATGTATGAAGTGATAATAAACAATATTAACTGCCTATAGATTTGGTGGTGAATGTGATGGTACAGTTAAAGATGTATGTACCATTCCACTCGCCGTACCGGCTCGTGGAATGTGAACAGTAATCTTTCACGATATGTTCACCACACCACTTAGAGTTCAGTTAATCTTTTGAAATATAATTGTACAGCTTCAGTTATAAATTTGAGCTTGTTTTAATTGGTTACACGTCCTCTATGTGATATGAAAGAGTTTCCCTATTTTGATGAGTCATGTGCAAGGTACTTCCAGGTCCAGGCTGTAAATAGTAGCTGGCTTGTGATATTTGGTGCAGACGCTAGCGAAAATTACTATTTACGAATGTAATTGTACTTGAGGTTTCTGATCCTCTGTTTGTCTTTCGGCGAACCTTGGCTTGAGATGAAACGTCTGAAAATTTATTTAATGACAGTATATACCACAATATAATACGAATACTGCCTTTTATTGAGCCTCTGGCTTAAGCCGTGGTCCCTTGGTGATATCGAGTAGGCCTACACTATTTTCCTTGTGCCCTCAAGGAAAGATGGGAGGGCCTACTTTATGTCACCTTGGGCTCATAGTTTAAACCAGTAGCCTCTCCTGGGCAGTAATATGTATATACGATCACCATGTAATGAAAAGAAACACGCAAGGTGATATTGGTTAATATTCTGCTCATTCTCAATAAAGAAAGACGTTTCATTTTTGGTTACACCAAAAAGCAATAACATTTTGGATACATAGCCAACCACTTTTTTTTAAATTGTAGGTGTGTAATAATGAGAAATGTTATGTCTTAAACACTTGTTTCACATCTGGAAAATAATATGTATTAAACAATTAATAGTGAGGGTAGTGGAGGTAATAACCCTGACTGAAATCAGTCCGCCAAATAAAGTTCAACATATACCGATAAATTTTTACGTACTGTTTCATCACATGCGGTCAAAATTCTCCAAGCAACAGATAATCTGTTCTTTTTTGTTCGATTAGGGAGATTTTTTTTATTCAGCCATTTATTCTTCACATTAAAAAAAAATTATGTTAGAGATATCAAAAGTGTTTCCATCAAATATACCACAAACATTTAAAAGCGGGAACATCCATGATGAGCTTAACCGCATTCACATATACCTGAGCATTTTTTTTGTAACTTCAAAGAACACTGGAATTAGCTGACATTGGGGGTGCATACTATGCGAGATTGATCTTCTCACATATCTGAATCAAAGAGATTTTTCCTGAATTCAACAAATTGTCAGCCAACGTCTGCGGAAAATTTGTTCAAATTTAATTTAAAACTACAACAATTCTACTACAATACATAAATGCCGTATTTAAATATTGCCTTTCACAAAGTATCAATGTGCTTTAAATTTATTCGCTGCCACAAGGAAATCATCAAACCCATTTATTTCACTAGGGGCCCGCCGATTAGACACTCAAACCTATCCACTTAATCTATATTTCCCTAACACTCCCCAGATTTTGTTTGGTTACGAGTCATTGAGATAAGTATCTTGCCCGGGACACACACACACCAGCTGGGCTGCTGAACCCACGATTTACAATGGTCTTAGGAGCATGAGTCCTGTGCTTCATCCGTTGATTCCACACATGCTCTCTCCCTGCTCTCCATATAGAACACAGTTGAAATAAGTATATCAACTTTCCCATATTAATGGCTGTGAAGTTATTAAAACAAATTATTTCAAAAGTATTGTATACGCTTGTCACTATCGCGAAGATGTTATTGTTTTGTGAATTTTGTGAATAGATAACGGAAAATACAAAAATGTTTTATGTACTAGAGTCACTTGTTTTGACATGGATACTACGAATATAACTTGTGCAATTTCCCCCAAAATTAAAATTAAACAACAAGTATAGAGTCTCTAGGTCAGTAAATCTGAGGCTTGATAAGACTTGATTCTTTTCCTCGGAGACCGTTCCATGCAGGAGGCAAGTAAAATCAATCTTACTCCCAATATAAACAAGGTATCTTTTATCACAAACATGTGTCACAATTCTCTATGTAGCCCATAAGGAAATACCAATCTCCAAGTCACCTTGTGAGAGGAGAGAGACCCAAATTGACTTTTTAGTATATATTACATTGATCCAATGTAATACTTCTAGACTGTAAAGTCTAGCTTGGAGGTCATTCTAAACACAACCCCACTAATACTTTCCATTTTGTGAGTCCTAATATCAATGTAAAATAAATACTGCAAATAAATAATATAAGAATTGTAATTTTACTATTAGACTCTTGCGAGTATGTACAATTTGTACCGCTATTTCAATATCTAGCAAAATATCACAAAAGCAACCCCCCTTACTTGCTATCTAAAAAGTTGACTTCACTTGTAACTTTTATTTACATTACAGAGAGGTTTTGTAAACAGATTGCACCATTTCATTAATATAATGTGTATTTTGTAATCCTTGCCCCTATTTTACGTTACTGTACAGTTGGAAATTTCCGGTACAGATTATTTTTTCGGCAATTGTAACAGTTTTTATGCCAACTGTGTGAGAATTTAATTTCATGGTATTGACATCAATGTAATACAAATCTATTGGAAAAAGTTATTTGTGCGAGTTTTCATTTTCGCATTTTTATGTTCAATCATTTAATTCACGAAAATAAAAACCTCGCGAAAATTTCCACTTTTACAGTATTTTACAGTAGCTATATCCTTGAAAGGAGTCTATTTCCAATTTTTTAGTTGATTCTGACATTGCATTATGAGCAAAAGTTTGTATCACAGTGCTCTATCTGAGGGTGTATTGAGTCAATGCACCAGTTTTGGGAAATTTAACATCAATAGTGTCATGTGATCCCACCAAAATCCTATTCCTAACACATAAAAACCTTGACTTTTACACTCAGTTTTGCCCCCTAAGTGTTAGTACTTAGGGAATTTTTAGCATGATTATGAAATGTTTTGTGGTTCTCTAGCTTCTTGTACACTTTTTATCCCTAAGTACTGACATGAGTTTTGTACAGTACATTTTAGGCAAATTGCAATGCATTATGGGATTGGCTCAAAATGCCCTCTGGTGCCCTATGTAACGTAAGTGGAAGGACCTGTGTACACAGGAACAGAGTGCTGTGCCCATCTCTCTTTTGAAGTGATTGGGCCAGATTCCACCATATAATGTTGCTGTAGGGGATCGCTACACTTCCTCTACAGCGAGTCTGTTACCTTCCCGACATTGAATAATGCCAGTACCCATTTATATACCTGGGTAAAGAGGAGCAATTGAGGTAAAGCCCCTTACTCAAGGGCGAAACATGTTGGCCACAGTGGGGATTGAACTCAACCGAGTCGGGCGCTTTATCCACTGGAAACGGGCGGGGCCAGAGGGGTGGTGGTCGGGAAGGGGGGTGGCAGCTTCCCTCCTATGAAATTCAAAAGACAGAAAATCAGGGTTTTTTCAATAAAATGTGTGAAATTTAGTGTAATTTTACCCTTTGCCCCCCATGAATTTTTGCCCTCCCTATGATTTTACCCTGGCGTCGCTACTGACTGGACCACATGTGCCCTACGTATGCCACTGCAAAATTTCTTGGTGAGACAATCTACATGTATAATTAACCACAAACACAATATTTTAGGTCAACGTTTCAGACGACATAAAAATCCCAACTTTAGTTTACATGTAGTAGTCAGAGGTGCTATGAATCACAAAATGCCCATTTAATTGAAACTCCTCCTAAAAATGTTTGGCATTGTTGGAGAACCAAGAGTAGTTAGAAAACCAATGGAGAGATTTTCAAAGAATGCTCCTTTAATCGTCCCACCTGACCTCTGACCACAATCAGAGAAAACAACATATGAACCTTAAGCCAGTGGTTCTTCTGATCAAGTTTGGCTGCAATTGGCCCAAGCGTTTGGGCTATCTATATCTAACGGCCGCAGCCGAGATTCTGTTCACCATGTAGCACCAAATGTCCCTGTCTGTCATCAAGTTGGGGATGTCAGATGGATCCTGCTGGATGTCTCGAGCAATCACATCAATATAGTTAAAGGGGCGACGACTACTGTTTTGGCACGGTAACTTCCAATATGTGACATCTGAGATTACTTGAACAATCGCACGATGACAGTGACCCTTGGAACAAAAGAGCTGGCTACGTGCCTGCAAAATTTCCAGCTAATTGAGATTATAACACTATAATCTGTTTTGGACTGAAGCTGAATGGTGAGGAATTGCGTTACCAGCTTGCTTTTACGTTCAAAGTCTGTGAAGAAGAACTACCAAGAACCTGCATAACCGGTGGCTGTGACGTCTTCTGAAATGACGATTTGCCGGGCTGAAACATACCACCGGATGCCCTGTAATGAGGGTTACCATGGTTGAGGTGTTGCTTGGTAACCACCGGCTTACTGCCGGGATTGTAATGATAATGCTTTTTATTGTGTTGCTGTTTCCCCTGGTGTTTCTTCTTCAATTTAAATTTGTGATGCTGCGATTTTTGTTGTTTGTCTGTGACAGCCCCTGGGGGGTTTGTCCCCGGAGTCCACTGGCTCCCTTGCTCAGCCTTAGAACCAGTGCCCACTTGTTTGTTGATTTCTTTCGAGGGAATCACAGGAATAATGTCTAGTTTTGATCCAGAGGTGGGACTCCCAATGCTACTTGGTAAACTTTCAGCATTTGCTGGTGAATTCTGCAAGCGCTTTTTGCCGTGTTTGTGCTTAAACTGAAATTTATGGCTTACGCCCTTTTGGTTCTTGTTACCAGCAGCGCTTGCATTACCCTGTTGATTAAAGTGAGGTTTTTGTTTAAATTTCTTCTTGAATTTGAATCTCTGACTGATACCACCAATGTATGGCTCAAATTGCCTTTGATTGCCTTTGCCATTGGTCCAGATATTAGTCCGTCGGTTTATTGAAAAAATGATTGCTGTACTTTACTAAAAAATGATTGCCGTATCTTGGTTGCTGTTTTACTTGCCTATGTTGGCCACCACCACCAACCATATTTCCAAATACAATACCGGCTGCACTTGAAAACTTCCCCTTGTGAGGAAAAACTCCCCTTCCTCCAGATGCCGGCATTGTTTCCCCTGAGTTGCTTGTACAACCAGGCCAATTTGGTTGTTTTACGTTACCTGAAGACCCGGGATTAACAATAAAGCAGTCTTTGCTTCCTTGTTCTCCCTGTTTCTCTTGCTGATACTTCCACCTAGATTCTTCAAAGCTTGGCATGTTAGAAATATCAAATGGATCATTAGCCACCACGCTATCCTTGGTGGATTTGTCATCGTCACTGTCATCGTCACTGTCAATGCAGATGACAGGGACGTCCTCTTTAGTCAGTTTGATTTCTTGGATATCATCTTGACATACTTTGGGTTCGGTTTTGACTTCAACCTTAGCAGTGGTGTCTTGATCCAAATCATCATCTTCACTATCAATAACCATGGGACCATCCTTATCAGATGAACTTTGCCCAGCATCTCCTAACTCTTCCTCTTCTTCCTTGTCTTCAGCAGATTCTTCTGTCCCACCCTCTTCAGGTTTTCTTGCTGCATCATCTGGCTCCTCTTCTGCATTTGTTTCCTCTGATCCGAGACTTTCAATATCTATAACTTCTTGTTCATCCTCCTCCCCATTGATGATCTTCTGCATCTGAGCACCAATTACAAGTTCCTTGTCTTCTTGCTCATTGCCTTCTTGCCCATTGCCTTCTTGCTCTTCTTTGTCATTGCCCTTCCTTTTTGATCCCAACGTTTGGTCTTTCGTTGCCTTAACACTACGCCTTCTTTCTCGCCAGGCATCAGCAATCTGTGATGCAGTCTGCATGTGACAGAGAGAAAGAAAAAAGACATGAGTGTAAAAATAGGCACTACTGTGGAGTTATTGAACTGCATAACTCCTGATAACTACAACACCTCTTAGAGTACCTGATCAGTTCACTGAATGAGATACCCATCTGGGTGGGGCATCGGAGTTAGAGAATAAAGGTATGATTTGGGGAACCGGTACTCTCTTTATGACGAATTGAACCCAAGGCGATACCATTATTTTAAGTGGAAAAAAATTTAGTGGGCAAAAATAATGGTGTCGCCGGGTTCAATTCGTCATAAAGAGAGTACCGGTTCCCAAATCATACCGTTCTCATTCTTAAACAGCTTTATCATTTAAAGTCATCTTTAACCCAATTTTGCGATGCTTTACCGCTTAGTAAATACAACAAGAAAGGACTGCCGCCAACCCAGTGACAACATTCGAAAACCAGTTGAAACGAAACAATAAACGCATCGAGACGCAACGTTGGCAGGATTGACGCGCTCGAACGTAGCAAAAGCAGTATGACGCGAGCACTTCAACCTAAAAATAACGACAAATACGAAGCGTTGTGTACTACCTGGGTTTAATCATGCGAATGAACTCAGGGCATCAGCCACTGAAAATTTTACATTTCCACAGCTGTTTGTTTAAGAATAATCCTCTGTAGATCTGCAAGCCTGTGTTCAAGCATTCTTACCATGTTCTTATTTGGTGTGGATAATTCAAAACCAGCTGTAGTACCCACAAGATTAAATAACAATAAAATACAGCATTCCCAAAGGGAGTGTGTCATCTGGTCAACACGGCGGATTATGAATTGAGTCACATGAGGTCACCAAGGTCAGATGAGAAAAAATGGTCACATGAGTGGGTAACCAAAACATTAGGGTGCTACACCAAGACCATTGCATCAGAGTGTCTGAAAATGTGGAGTCAGATGATGTGTGGGAACGTGGGCAATATGTTGCGGGTTTAAAGGAATTTATTGGTAAGAATCTATAGGCACAGGATATATGAAATATACCTAAAGAAGACGTACCAGAGGTTTTCCTGGTTCATGGTGGGTATCCTTGCGAAAAAAGGCCAGATTATTATTCCGACAAAAGTCACGACTGTACAACAATCATGAAGCTGCCATCTTTATTACCTGTTCTAATTGACAACGCCGACGCGCAATAAAAAACAGAAGCCAGCGAACTATATCACGCTGGCTTCTTTTTTTGTATTGCCAAAAATCTGCCAAAAACACACTAGTCTATTGTTCTTTGGGGAAAAAAACTGGTTTTGAAATCGCCAAAAAAAGTGCCTGCATCCTCCTTTTTGAAAAAGTTAGGACAAGAAAAATATTAATTTATTTTATTGGCTTCATTAACTACTTAATTTAACTTCATTGCAGCACCGCAATGCAGTGGTTTGGGTTAGAGATGGCAATTCAACCAAGCAACTCAACGCAAAACCACAGATGTTTCAGTAATTATGAGCCGCTTATAGCTTACACCCAAATACCATTTCTAATGTGCAGTTTACATTATACCCTTCACACCCAGAAGGCAAATGAGACAGGGCCGGGGGTCTCAATTTAAAAAAAGTACGTCTGCAAAAATGTTGACTTGTCGGCGATGTGGGTATTAATGTCGGCGCAACTGATGATTGGCGGATTATTGGTGGCCCACTTCCCTATGTTGTTGTTTGCAAGAAGATGGCTGTGTGTTGGTTCGTGGTCTACCTGGACGAGCGCAACGAGCCAGAATTTCATTAATTCTGAACACGGCACCATGATTTTTTGTGCAACACAGACTAACACCCCCCATTAAAAATGGTCTGGGGATTGACCCCTGATTGAGTTCAATCCACAATGCACCAGTTTGGGAAATTTCACTCGATTATGGTCATGTGATCCCACAAAATCCTATCGGAACAAAAAACCCCCGAGTTTACATCAATTTTAGACTACAAAGTACTAGTGCGCATAATTTTTAGCTTTTGTATGATCATGAAATTTCTGTGGTTCTTTTGGAACCCTTTCATCCCTAAGTATGAGATTGTGTTTAGTAACAGCACCAGTATAGGCACCAATGCCATGATTATGGGATTGGTTTCAAACCACCCTTGCTTCACACCTAATTTGTATAAGTGCTTTTTCGTTATGGAATAAAATGCAAATGATAGAGTTTATGATGTAAAATGGTATGAAGCAAAAACCACATTGAGTAAGACAAACTTGACGGAAACTGCAGTTAAACCTTTCTTCAATCCAAATCTAACAGAACAAAACATTGAACAGCACCAAATGGGTAATGAAATTTTGAGTAAAAACTTAAAATTCTAAAATACCATCCCTTTTACAAGCATTCACCCATGCACTCATTTGTTGATTGACTGCACAAAAGGTTTATTTACTGTCGTGAAGAGAACTGCGTCAGGCTATAACAAGATATTGCTGAAAAACTAACCTGTTTGAAAATGTCTGGACTGACTGCTCAAATAGTGAAATAGTTGCATGACATACTGATTGGGTACTGGAGACACTGAGATTGTCTGTGTTGTCATCTGCGATGTCACCTCTATGAAAAAGAAGGTCCAATTATGGGAGAAAGTAGAGTGATACAAAATAAAAACATTACACCAAAGGCATAGTACAAGTGTATAATGGAGGACATTGCAAAATTCATGTGAAATGACAGAAAAATGTCACAGCAAATTTGTGGGAAAATAATGCAAGGATTCCGGGGGGGGGGGGGGGGGGGGGCCACTTGTATTCAAGGTGGATATTTGATGCGATGACCAGACAAAAGCGTAGAAAAAGGGTTTGTCTTTTTCCCAACAGGACGAGGTACGTGCGTACATCGTTTAGGGTTGTCAAACAGCCAAATATGGAAAACAGGGTTATGTTTTTTCTTAACCCTGAAATTGTCATGTTATTTATCATCTCATACGCAGGGGTCAAAATCATCTAAAATATTGTATTGAAACTTGGAAAGTAAAGCAAGCAAGATAAATAAAGGGTATTATTGACGATTCAATGCCACACTGCGTACTTGTTACGGGTATCATAAACAGATAAAATACTGTTAGGGTTGTGTGTAGCTGGTTTTTTAGTCGTTGTGAATTGTGGTTTGTTGTGAAAATACGTGTTAGTGGTGCATTTTGAAGTCCAGGTTTCACGCTCATATCACCCTTTGAGACAAGGGCCCCCCGGGGGCCAACGGATCATTATTAATACACTTGCTCCAAAGAAGGTCAAAACTGCACTTTATAGCTTTGTGTAATTTTCAGTCTTAGGCAAAAAGTGGGCACTGATTTTAAGTCGATTATACCTATTCAAAGATTCGTTGTCCTCGAATTGGTTTAACTGTGCACTATCCACAATGGCCACCAACGATTTGTAAACGGAGGGGGTTAGATATGCATCACTCCATGCACACCCGCAGTGTAGTGCCGCCCCTCCTTTAAACCACGCGCACAGTTTGTGGCACAAAAAAATTACAAGAAATCAAAGAGGTAATACTCGAGACTGGTAAAATTTATGTACAGAGCCAAAACTGTTATGACAGAAAAATGACGTTATGAACAACAACACCACAGAATATATATGCGTCTATTTATTTTATCTATTCGTACATAGTTGGGTGAATTGTGGGATAGGAATTTCGGACTTAAAAAATGATTTCAGTAAGAAACCCAAGTGCACGTATAGATTGACCATGTTTCACAGGATGCAGTAATTTATACGATGTGATTGTCAACACTAACTCATAAATTCACTTGGATCTATTTATAATACAAAATACCAATTTTAAATTCTTTATCCAAAGGGAGTTATATAGGAGAAGATTCAAAATATCAGATAGAGTACTTAATCAATAAACAATTTGGAGGACTTTTATCCGTTATGTGTGCAGTATCATTCCTGAAAGAAGAGGTTAGTTGCTGGTTTCACAAAGTGTGTTTTGAGTGGGACACATGCCACTTGTTTAATAGTGGTTGCCATCCCAAGTTGATAAATTAACAAATGATAACATTTAGTAGATAATAATTTGTAAATTTTCAAAACAACAAACAATCACAACCTACAACCAAACCATGTAGTGCTCAAGCCGCAGTGCAGCTGGTGGTGGGCACTCAGTCTTCTTTATTTTATTATTATTATTATTCTAATTTAGCCTGGGTAAAATCATTCCGGGTTCTGACACGCTTGCCAATTGTGCCCAGGTTTCAGGAAGCCACCAGGGGTTTAAACCCTACCCTAATCAAAAATGACTGAATTTACATATACAGACATGATTCTCCATGCATGAGAATGACAACCAACACATCCCTGGGGCTTTCAGCCTCGTACTCATAAGTCTACTTATACACTTCGCTCAAATTCTGCAATCTCTGGTATTCCTCGTTCCAAACAGAAAGCTGGTGATCGTGCCTTTTCTATTGCTGGGCTCGCACGTTGGAATGGTAATTACCTACCAACATCCGTGGTCTGATAGTTTATCTGCCTTTAAAAGTCTTCTTAAGTCACATCTTTTTCCTAGTTCTTAGTATTTCTTGCCTTTTTCCCCTTTCAGCGCTTTGCCTACTTTGTAAAAGGCGGCTTTATAAATCTCATTTATTCTTATTTATTATTATTATATGAACCCGAGGAAGCCTTATTGCAGTTTTAATCAATAGTGTCAAATCCAAATTTTTAGTACTGATTAATTCTGCAAGTGGCCCTGCGGGACTTGAACCAAGGACCTCCTGCCACAAAAGGGTGAATATCCTAATCAATGGCCATGTTCTCATCAGCATATAGACCACAAAAATTGGCAGCATTTATAAATAAGTGATCAGATTTTTAGAAGCAGTGAGGAGGAAAAGGAGTGGCAGAAGGAAACCTTGAAAACCATATATATTAAGTCACCAACCAACTTGATCGGGATCGAACCGGAACCTTGCCAGTGAAAGGTAATAGTTATGCTGTTTGGAAATCGATCCCAATGGTCTCTTACCTCTGAGTCTTTCTCCTTTGGATCTTGGCTAAAAACAATCTAGGACACAAATAAGAGAAGAAGTGATTGTTTACAAGTACACTTAGTGGCTTTAATAATTCTTTTTTCAGTCGATTATGATGTTGCAGTTCATGTTTTCTGAATTTGAAATTCCAAAGTTCCTAGAGAAGTTGACATTGATGCAGTTATAATTTTTTTAATAAAGAGAGCATCAAGGATGTGTGGCTTCTCCAGAGGTGTGGCGTGAGTTGTGCAATGAGGTGAAACAAACCAATTAAGTGGGACCATTCCATATCCTAAAGTCCCTTAAATGCACTTTTTTCATTTTCAAAAATCACGGTGCGGACCACGTTTGTTTTGGGGGGAAAAATTGCCCTAGATCACAAGAAAAAATAACGCTACCACCTTTTTTGCGGTGATGATCGTCAGGTATGAGTCGTTTCCAACAAGGATGTGGGGATATAGGCCTATAGCCAGTGAAATGAAATTGTTAATTGTTAAGGCCAAACCAAAAAATCAAGTTGTTCCCGTAGTAGTACGGAAAAACTAAATGTAAAGGCATTTGATTTTTAATTAAAAAAAAAATAAAAGGGTTCAGAAAATTGCTCAAATTGGCTAAATGGCAGGTCAAGACAGTTGAATCATACTAGATTGTCCAATTATTAGTTTATAAAACAAAAATATTGATGTTGGATAACTTGGATATTCTTATAAAATTGAAACATTTCTATTCATTGTTTGTCTTAACATGCAACAAATCTCCTCCAGTAAATAAAAGAAAAACAACAACAAAATACAGTAAATAGCTCCAAATTAAATGCATGTGGGCCTACTTACTGGAAACAAACTTGAATCCCCTGCTGACGCACGATTCCTCAAACCAACTGGCTTCCAACCAACCATCAACTAAACCCAATTGGAATACCTGTATCCATCAGTTACCTGACTACCCCACCCATCAAACCGCTCACACCATGGAATACTGACTCTTTGTCCTTGTTGTGTCATAGTCCGGTGCTCGGCCCAAAGAATATTGCATGTGACCTTGCGCAAGAGTACACACAACAATTATTTTGGGGTTTCTAGGCAGATTGACCTACTGAATCTAAATAGGGATGATGGCACTTTGGCATCCTTGAGCTTTGAGATAGGGTAGGGGGTAAATTAACAGGGGTAAAATTGTAAATTGCTTAGAATGGGTTGTTAAAAGGTGTATAGCCATGTTCATCTGGTCCTATGATTAAAAAAAAGGTATAGTTGCTAATTAGGAAACATTTACTTTTAAAACATCAAGTCTAAAACGGTCAGGTCCATCCTGGGTTAACAATTTGAATGCACAGTTCTTTTCAACCTGGGCTCAAATTATTCAGCTGTTTGAGATTAATGTCAAATATAGTACCACACTTTTGGAATGTTGGTACGTATAAATAAGGGGGAATAATGGAGAAGGTACACAGGGGTTATGGGGGTTAAATCATTTTAGTCTCTGTAGATACCTTAGCAATATTAACATGAGGTAAATGTTTATTTTCTGTTTATAACATCCCATCGAACCATTGAAACCAATTTGAAACAAATCGGATCGTTGTAAATATTTTAATCCATGATGACCTTGAACCAAATTTTGGTCTGTAGTGGAAACACAAAATGTTGCAGGTATGGCACACCTTACCTTTTTTTAAACCTAGGACAAGATAAACACTCCTATACCTATTCAAATCCAAACCATGAAACATTTACAAATTTACCCCTTGTTAAATGACACCCTTCCCTATCTCACAAGCTCCAATGATTGATGCCAAAGTGGCATTTCTCCAGATTTGGAATCAGAGGGTCAATGTGCTAGAAAACATCAAAACAATTTGTTGTGGACGCTTGCGCAAAGTCATATGGGTCGAGCCACCCGGGATACAACCACTGATTTAAGTATGCATCAACCAGGGGCAGCAAAACGCTACCAGACTAATTAGGTTAAAAAAACCTAATTTTTGCACAATTTATGCTATAAGGTACGTGTATTCGGAACGCGGCCGGAGGAAATGAGAGGCAACGAAAAAGTGGTACCGGGCGGAAAATGCTTTTCGTGGCATCGGGCAGGGTCAACAACTATTTTTGGTAGCGCAAATGACTCTCATTGAGTTTCATTGCATTTGGCCGTCTTACGGCAAATGACGCGATTGTTTGCGTTGCACATGGGCCGCTTCCGGAAAATGACGCGATGTTTTCGTTGCACCTGGGCGTCTTCCCGGAAAAAGACGAGTGTTTTCGTTGCATCTGGGCCGTTATTGACTGGAAATGATGCGATGCTTTCGCTGCATTTGGGCCGTCTGGCCCGCAGAAGGCGCATTTGCTTTTCATCAGGCGGGTGACACTGTACAAATGCCATAGGACAATTTCGATTCGATGGTGATTTAGCGCCACCATTTTTCGACAAGCTATTGGGTTAATTAGGCATAAACATATTCATGACGTAAAAACGGAGCATGGACGTAAGCATAATAGCGCCACGCACGACTTATGAGTAGGTAATAGCGCCACTCACGGACTGGGCGAACTATCAGCGACAAATTTCATGCCGATCCGTGTTCATCTTATGTATTATTTATTTATTTATAATTTATTATTTTACCCTGTTTTTATTGCATTTTCACGAAGATGTTTTTCGTTGCACCTGGGCGTTTTCCGGTAAAAATGCGCGATGTTTTCGTTGCACCTTGGCTGTCTGCGGGTAAATGACGCGAGTTTTTCGTTGCATTTGGGCCGTCTCCGGGAAAATGACGAGATGTGTTTGTTGCATGTGGGCCGTTATTGACTTTACGCTACTAATTCCTGTGCGGAAAAAGGCCGAGAGCAATGAAACGCAAGCTTTGGCTCTCGTTGCATCTGGACCGGTTTAAAGTTTAAAATAAAAATAGATGCTTGTCTTCATTGGGCCGTCGGCCGGCAAACGACCCGGCCGGGTTCGTGGGTTAAATTAAACAGTAAAATATGATGAATTGAGGATTAGAAAGGCTGGTGTGAGGGCCCAGTCCAGGGAATTAGTAACAGGAAAATTATTTACAGTACTAGTAACTGCGTTTGCTAAAAGTTATTCAACTTGAAGAAACATGAATTTCTTCCATTTTGACATTTCTCCCCAAATTTTTCATTTCCAGAAAATTGTAGAAGTAAAACACATTCCTCTGTGACCTGATAATTTTGGTCAGAATGGTCAGAGTTATTAAACCCTGTCTATGTTATAAGCTACAAATTTGATTTAACATAGACATCCCCTTCTGTCAGCCACCAACTCACAACCAAATCAACCAGTTAGAGGAAAACTTATCCAAACTGTTTCAACCAAGTATTATTCACTGAGCCTGTCAAAACAAAGTACTTACAAAATTATGTCCAGTACAGGATCTCCTTTAACTTTTGTCTTTTTTTTCAATTTGGGCTTTCTAGGCTTTCTTATACCGATTAATCTGATATGTGACCCCGTACCATTTTGGTGGAGGGTGAAAAATCAATGAGGCGCAGGGACTTTGTTAATCATGTTATGTGAGGAATGTCAAGGCATGAAATACACTATTGTGCAATTCCATACATGAATGAAATTGTATTTAGTGGCAGGTGAGTGGGTTATATGACCGGAGGTGTCCTCCAAAATAATCCGGTGTGGCACGTGCATGTGAATTCTTTCATTTCCCTCTCCGATAATTGGAATAGGTCCAAAACTCAGGGGACAAACGTATCAACGCGAATCGATCTATAATAAACCGGACCGGGGGGATGATTTGAAGCCCCAAAAATGGGGTCTCCGAACTAGGTTTGTCATGAAAATTTAAGAAAATAGGCTGCGATCTCCCTCATCCCAGCTACTTTTGAGGGGTTTTTTTGAAAAAATTGGTAGATTAGAATGTGGATTTGGACTGAAAAAGTAGGGTCTTGGAAACTGTCCTAAAATGGGGGTCACCCCAAGAACTCGCAAAAAAGAGCCTGACAATGAGGGACTTATAAGTGGTAAATAACCATACTTACTCTAATGTGAGAGAACCTCCCCCCCCCCCAACTGTACATTTAATGTTTTGCTGCATACCCCATTTTTGAAACATTTTTAAGTTTTATGTACCACATGTTTTAACCATTAACATTAATTTCCAATTCACACACACAACACATGCACAACAAATTTCAAACACACAACACAAAATGTACACATTACACATAGTTCATAACAAATGAAGAGGGCATTCAGAGGAATTTTTAGTTGTAACAAAGAAAACTTCTAAATTTAAGAGGTAAACATACTCCATGTGTGACAAAATCATACGTTATTGCACTACCTATACCTAGGGTAAAATTACTCGGGCATTGCTATATGAAAGAATGCAGAGTGTCAGGGTCACTCTAGCAAAAACATAAAATATCCAGGCTTACACATAAGCACATGTGGTGTATATCTAATTACTGACCTTGATGTCCAAAAATGGTCCTGTTCTTGGGAGAGACCTTACTAACAATGCAAAGAGTGCCAGAACAAAACAGTGAACCAAGCGTATTGACTATGATTTTAGTCTAACAAGGAAATGTGTTACAAGTGTTCCAATTGTAACACTTTCTGTGCGTTTCTGGATAGTTATGCCAGTTTTTTGAGTGTTAATGTATTCCACAGGGGGGTGTGAGTGTTTTGGGCCCTATAGACTTGCTCAACTCCTTCATATAACTGTTTTGTTTTCCAATGTGGAGTAATGGGAAATAAATTGATGAAAGATTGATCTATCAACCAGCACTCTCTTATAGGAATTTACTTCGTAAGCCAAAAAGCCAAAATTTAAGAAAATATGATGAAAAAGTTCAACATTGTGGTGATGTGATGTTCAAAACATCCAATAAAAGGACCCTGTTAGGGGGTTAGGTCCATTTTTCAAAAAAATAAAAGGTCCACTTTTCAAAGACCCGCACCCCCTGTAAAAAAAATCCTGGCGTACGGCCCTGGTTACCCTCCATCCCTGATAATATATCATGTAGAGATGACACAGTGCTGTGTATAGAGTTATGTTATGACCAGAACAGTAAAAAAAAAAAAAACATATTTGGCATATGATGGCTGCTATTAACTTCAAGGCAACCAAAAATACTAAAACATAAAATACCTCCGTACATCACCAGAACCTTGCGTCCATCTCCGTTGCATTCAAATCTGGATGAACTAAAGAAAGAAAACCAAAAATAAATACAAATGGTTAAAACTGCCACAAGGAATACTGTATCACTGGTTGTGCCATATGCCAAACTATGCAAACTCCTCTCAAAGCATAAACTTTAAAATTTATTGATACAAAAACATACCAATAACAAGTTTTCAAACCACTTGCATACAATAGCAAAGTAACTAATCAAATATGCAATTGTCAACAGGTGACGTGTGCATGAAGCCTCAGCTATGGACTTGCATATGGTGGAGGGTTCTATTCTTATAACATCTACTATAAACCCGATAATGTTTTCCATAAATTATGCAACGTTGCCTCTTAAAAGATGCAAAAATACTACGGCCACATGTATGCAGAACATTAGCTACATTTGGCAGCCATTTACAAGAACAAAAAAAATCTATTTTGTACTACTAAAAAAAATGAGATCTGTTGTCTGGCTCAGCATTTCATTATGCTTGACATGTGGGTCTGACATTTGGGCATTAAAGGTAGGGGGGGACAGTCTGAACATTTCTTATCAGGTTTTCGAGTGACAAAAAGGGTGAAAGTTCATAGAGGTAAATTGCACCAAAAATGCAATATGTCCACCAAATTTGTTCACAAGGCACTGCTGACCTGCGGCACCGAACAAATCTAAGGTCAAAGTCAAACCAAGGGGGGGGGTACTAGTGTCTTTATGGTCTATTTTTTACAAATTATGTCAATTAGAATCGAATTAGATTAAAACTACCATCAACCAAGTTCCGTCGCTATAGCCATACAGATCTTCGGGTGATAATAGTTTTAATCAGAACTTGTAATCAAAAATGTCACACCACTTAAGGAGAACCCGTACAACGACTAAATTCAACAATATACACTATAAAAATTAATATGACCACATATCGAGTGGTTTCATAGAAAAACGGAATTAGATAACCCTACAATGTGAATAAAACCATTAGTCTGCCATGTTGCGATGTAAAAATCCGCGATTAGTGGTATAACGTGTTATGCAATACGGCCGGCACGTTTAGGTCATAATGCCATAGGAAATACAATTATGAAAGCATAGTGTGTGAAGATGTATGACGCTACTGCGCTGTCTGTATCGCATAACACAAATACCTATCCCATATACAGTACAGCGAATTTCAAATAGCGCATGTCAGACAAAATGCTTTTAATTTGTTGGATGGTTAGTATATTCCGTTTTTCTTCATGAAACCACTCCATCTTTGTTCATAATTTTTTTTGTATAGCGTATATTGGGTTTAGTTATTCTTGATGTGGCTGGTTCTCCTTGAAACACCTTCCGAATATTGACTGGGCATAGATATGTTATACCCTTAGAACCTAATATGTACCATGTGCTTTATTCTTTTAATTTTGTTAAATTAGTGCTTGAAAGGTCCTGGACTGCTTAAACATACTTATAATACCACCAAAAAATGGTTTCATTCATATATGTATTTGTTATCAAGTAAAATCTGCAATGAAGCAGTGAAATGAGAAAACGTATATTTGATAAAAATTGGGCATAATATCCCATGTGGTTTTGGACAGCTTTCAAAGGAAATTCCAAAATGAAAGTGATATCGCGCTGGGAAGCGTACCCATAGTGACGTCCGAGTAACCAATACGCGATACGTGTAACGCGGCATGATCGTCATCGTGGACCGGACGTGCGTTTGGCCCAGTTTTCTTCATACGTACACAGTTGACTTGAGTCGTGATATGCGTCGTACGTGTTTTATCATATGGTATAAATTTTCTTGATTTGGTGCCTTCAAATACAATAATGCCGCTGTTATTGTGGTCGCCGGGTTCAACCAGCGGCGACCGGACCGACAAGGAGAATCAGAACAGACTAGTCTTTATGTCAAGTTACCGACACAGAAACCGACAAGGAGAGATATCTGGGGTGTTGGCGGCTGTTCTGTAGCCCACGGTGAGCTTTGTTTACAACTTGTTACTCTGTCGTCATTAACGGGGTCAATTCCAACTCCAGCATCTTGATAACGCGTTCGCGAAAACAGGAGACGGCCCTGTCAGTTTGGGTATATTTATCCTGCAAATTTAACACTTTCCGATGTTCACTTTCAAAATCGCTGTGTTGCGATATGAGCAGGATACTGTTGAGGTATACGTAAATGTAAGAAATTAAGAAATTTTACTTTTTTATGTTGTTTTGTTATTTTATTAATTAAATAATGAATGATAGCTTAGGGTTATAATAAAATTATGCCATTGATTCCATAGTTTCTCTTCTCACTTCACTCTAGATGAGACAAAATTAATGGTGTAGGTTGACTTAATTGGCTAAAGGTTTTGATCAGTAAGTTAGTTTTTAGGTAAACCATCCAAATGGTAAAGTGTTCAACCAGTGAAGGGCATGGCTATAACCTAAGTATTAGACTTGGTTGTTCTACATGTTGTACGTGCTGTTTCCCCAAGGGTTATTGTCCCTCGACGCCTCAAACTCACTGCCAGTATGTATGTGTGTGTGTGTGTGCCGTGCGTGCATGCATGTATGTAATGTCCCTTTATATGTTACATAGCAATGTGCCAAATCCAGGCATTTTCTTTACGGCAGCACATTATACCTTTAAAACAGAAAAGTAACATCACCTTTGGATATGTGGAGATCATTCTCTTCAGATGTTGCACAAGTTTATCTTTGTAGTGTTGGATGTGATCCTTTGTTTCAAATAAGCCCTCATGGATAACACTGTTGATTTAGAAGAAAACTGCCTATTACCTTCCCTTTCCACCTACTTTTCTCTATTCTCTACTGCAGTCAAACAGAGGAATTTTTTTTATCACACATCAACGGAAAATTTCCAACTGACATACTGATATATTCTCAGTACCTAGTCAAATTTTATTTTATATTTTGGTATGACGAAAGCTCATACAGATAAGCTTTCTTCTGATACAAATCAACAAGGTTTTGTTGGTTCAGTGTCTCCACCTTCACAACTACTATAATCCCGTCAGATATACTGACCGCAGTAGCGCAACACACAGCACACACTTCCTTGAGGAGCTCTGATTTCACTATTGAATGTTGTATTTTTGCTGAATTACTCCAAATATTTTACTGCTGTGTTAATCTTGACTCAAGGATTCACCTGATTGTTTTTTCTGACAATATAGTCCAATATTTTTCTAAATATTGGTGATATTTTTGTACTTTCTTCATTCTTCTCAATGACTGCCAGTAACGTTGTACTACACAGTGATCACTATAGTACACACCCCATATGATTTTGCTGCTGCACATCCTGGCTTGCTTGTATGGACAGGGAGCTTTGGAACTTTACTTTAGGAGCTATAAGTAACCTGTGAACACTCTACATGACAGTATTGGTAACAACTTCATTCAGGATTCCATACTCATGAAATTTTTGGAAATTTCCACTCTGGAACAAAGAAACTACGAGCAAGCTCTACCCCACCTTATCTGTGAATCCATATGTTTTTCAGTCCTCTTACAGATGAATACATATCAGGTATGGTGCACCAGAAGACATGGGACTACAACATGGACTTATTTTTAGGGTATATGTGTGACAATGAAAGTCTCTAAATTTGTCCCATAACATGTTGGTGCAGTCTAACTAACACTATTTTCTGTTCTGGTAAAGGTCACTCTTCTTGGGTTGGACACTATCCTACCAGAAATTGGTCAACCACTACGTCACCAAGATGAATCAACCCATGAACATGAATTTCAACCTACCAGCCCCCACTTTGAAAGTCATTAGTTGAGCCCCAATTAAGTGACTTTAAATTGCTAACTCGACAACAAAATCATTATCAACAGCATGTCTCTAGCCAAACATCTTCTGTGGTGTACTGTGATGCAAGTACTCAAACTCATGACCCTCCCCTGTAACCTCTGAGGCCTACACAAACTACTGTGCTGCAGTACCAGGATAAACACGCCACATGCTATATTTTCAGAATCATCAAGCCACTAGTAAAAGCCATCTGCCTGTAGTTCTCCTTACACACATGAAGTGAATAGTGCCCTACAATTCCAACCAGTAACACATTTAGTGTGCTTGAAGTGGAAGGATCATCCACATCATCTGACCTCAGTTAATGTCACAAACAGTTCAGCCCAATTATGTAGACCAACAAAACAATCCCAAAAACCACGCACCAAAGTGAGACAATTCCAAACACCAGACAGAACCAAGCTCCACCTCCAATGCACAGCCCAATTCCTACAATTCCTCCAGCTTCTTCACCTAAACGTGTTTAAACACAACCGCCACTAAGATAATAGGAGACTCTATCCCCAAACATCTTGTAGGGAGACGCATGTCCAGGACCTACAGAGTACTAAACAGTGTATCCCTGGATCTAATTTAGACCTTTGGATTAAACTTGCACCAATATTCATTGCGGAAGAACGAAACGGCCTACTGCAGTCATTCATTAAACATTGTGGAACCAACAACATCAAATGGAACTCTTACTGATGAATGTTTGATTTGTGCTACAACCCCTTGTAAACTGTTTTACTAGTTTAGAACCAACAATTCATGTTATGATATCTCTTAATACTCAAGCCCATTCTGGGCATGCTGCTGGATAAAGGAGTACATGCAAGGAGTGTATGACTTGTGCAAGACTTGGAAAGTGGACTTATATTGGCAATAATAACATTTCAACCATCCCACCTCTCAAAGGATGGTCTATCTCCAGACAATTGGTACCTCCTTATTGGCACAGAACTTTATATTTGCAACAAAGCAACTTGCTAAGCAGGATTTTCATATAGTACCAAGTCGAATGAAAAATAAATTTTATCTGAAAAAGGTTCATTTCCTGTTTCCAAGTGGTAGTAATTGTTAACAAGGGTGACACACCCAATTTCACTGTAATAATACCATTCATTCATTCTTTATCTATCCTGTCTCAATTGGTTAACAATACTACTTCAACTTCCGGTTAATGTACCTACTTGGAGGATACCTGTGGGCACTGTAAGCGCAAGTTACGGTCACCTCAGTCTAAAACATCTTGTATTCAATGCTCCGTACTTTCCATAGTGATTGTGTCTGTATTGATTTTGATAGTGCCTCATTCTGGTGTGATTCTTGCTTGTATAGAACATGTCCTCAAATGAAACTTCCTTATTGTGATGCGCCATATTATTGATATAATTGTAAAAGTCTAAGGTTTTAAAATTAGCTCATCTAAACATACAAAGTTTGCGTAACAAAGTTGACCATGTTAGGTTTTACTTGATCAAAATGATATGATATTTGTCTTTGCCTACAGAAAAACTGGCTAAACAATGATGATGATATAGTAATATTAAAAAGTGAGGGTTAAGTTTTGTAGGCTTGATAGAACAACAATGGACGCATGGTGGTATATTATGTTATGTTAAAGAGGGTATGTTTACAAAGGAGAAAAAAATCTGATTACATGATGAATGTGAGGCACTCTGGGTTGTTGAAATCATTTACCTCACACTAAGCCTCTACCTTGGAAACAGTGTACAGACCACCTGACTCAAAGGCTTCATACTTTGATGAAATTAGATTCAGGTTTCAAAAAGTTACTTCAAGTATGATGATGTTATAATTGTTGGTGATTTTATTTAGATTTATGTAAAAGTGTAATAGTACTAAAATTATCATCTTGCTGACTCATTGTAAAATGAAAACAGCTTATTAATGATTTTATTTATTATATACTTTTTATTATCCTCAAAAGAAAGAGAACCAAGCCAAATGCCCAAGAAAAAGCAACAAAAACACAGAAAGCAAGAGTTCTGAAACTACCAAAAACAAAGCTTGATCTTGCGTTCGTATCTATCCTAATCGTATTTCATGACTCTGTGTTCATAGTGTTGGTATAAGTTGATCCACTTATTTATCTGCCTTACGTAAAAATAAAAAACAAATTAACATCTAAAACATTAAGATGTCAATGAGTACTTTAATAATAGGCTTTTTGTGTGATTCTATTAAAAATAAAAATTGGGATATTGTTTTGAATTATGATGTCAATGATGCACTGAGTGTGTGGAAAGAAATGTTCCCCAATAATGTATGTGACAAAACATGGCACCTATTAAAGAAAACGCTTGTTAAGGGTTCACCATTCCTAATGGAAATAGGGACTTCATTCAATTAACCAAGGATAGAGATTACTTTTCAAAAAGGCTCACCAAAACCCACAATCCTTTGATGATGATGGAAGACTGCTAAGTCATTAAGAAATTATAAAGTTAATAATGATGAATAGAACATTTGAAAAAAAAAAAAGACTGTAGTAATGCAATATTAATGAAAATTGTAGGAAATTCTAAAAAATTGTGGTCAACTATTAAAAGGTTAATCCCTAACAGTAAATCTCAGTTCATGCCGTCAATAACAACAATGGTATCACAGTTCATGATAAAGATAATGCTGATAAATTCAATGAGTTCTTTACTTCTATTGGGAACAGTCTTGATGAAAAAAATTGAAAATATTAATCATAATGGTGATAATATTCTGGGTAATCATGACACTGTCATCTTTCATTTTAAATATATTACACCAGAATTTGTTTGATGAATTTGTAAAAATGGATATCACAAAATCACATGGATTTAATTTTGATTGTTAGGCTTATTAATGGCTGCCTCCAGTTATGTAAATCTTTTGCTTATATTTGTAATCTGTCCTCTTCAGACATCATGTTTCCAAAAATGACTGACAGCCAAGCCAAGTAATCCTATTCATAAGGATGGTGATAAGTTTGATGTAAATAATGATAGACCAATTTCTGTTCTTCCTATTCGTTCTAAAATTATTGAGCGTGCTGTCATGATCAACGTATAATTCTTAACCGCAAACAATATGTTGAATCCATGTCGTTGGCTCAGGCATAATCCACTCTTAACGCTACTCTCTATTGATGTTTCTGGATACATTCTGAATAATAGAAACCAAGGTTGTATCTGGAGCTTTGTTCTTGATCTCAAAAACAGCTTTTGACACCGTATAAAACTATGACATTCTTTTTCAAAGCTTGCAGATATGGTGTCATGGCTGATACTTTAATTGGTTTAAATCATACTTAAGTTGGTAGAATGCAAACGGTTATATTAATGCTACAATTTTCTGAGTTTAAGGCTGTTAACATTGGCATTTCACAGGGTTCTATATTAGGTCATTGCTGTTTATAAATATGTTAATTCTCTTCTGACTTGTTTGATGGCCAAATGTGTTATGTATGCTGATGATACAACATTAATTTTCACCATCATCAGGACTCAATCTCTTCAGTGTCAGATTGAATGATAGTTGTTGAAAAATTGCCTAATTGGTTGAATCAACAAGGCTCACTCTAAACATTAGGAAAACTAAGTACATGCTTTTTGGAACCATCATGCCTTGAATAATTTCGATACATTTCACTTATTTATGGTAATGACAATATTGAAAGGTCTATAAATTCAAGTACTTGGGGGTCGTATTGAAAAATTCCAATTTTTAACCTGGAGCGATCATGTTGATTATATTCTTCTATTATTTCTAAACTTATTGGTGTTATTGTAGTTAGAGTTAAATACTATCTTCCTTCAAGCCACTTTAAAATTGAATTCGCAAATTCTCTAGTTTGACACACTTTGATTATTGCAGTCTTGTTTGCGTCAAACTGCATCTCTGGCCATCGTAATTCTCTCCAAATTCTTCAAAACAAACTTGCACGTGTACTTTGTCTGGGAACTTCAGAACATCCATTTCCGATATGTATGAAACTCTTGGCTGGGCAAGATTGAATAAAGAATGGAAGAAACAACTTCGTATAGTGTTTTTAAGTGTATTCAAAATCTTGCTCCATCTTACCTCTCATCTCAATGTTACTTTTACTTCTTCAATTCATTCAAATGCACTAGAAGTCAATCGTGTAATACTTGTCTTGACACCTTGGAATAACAATGCAGGCAAGCGGACATATTATAGCGGTGCATCAGAGTGGTTGGAACAGACTTTAATCTGATGTTCGAATGTAATTGAGTTCAATGACTTTAAATGTGTTCAGGCCAAACATCAGTATTTGATCATTAGCCTTCACTCTTATTTCCAATTTCATGGCGTTTGTTAAATCTTTGTTTTTATATATTCATGTAGGTTTTATATTGCAATTGTAATAGTCTTCTTAATTAGGTTCTAGTTTGGTAAATACCTGCTCATGTCATACCAAGTTCATTGGCTGTTTGTTTAAAATCTTTTTTTATAATTCATGTATGGTTATATTGCAAATGAATAGTCTTTTTTATATAAGTTTTATAGTTGTAAATACCTGCTCATGTCATACTTGTAAATATGTATCAGGGTCTCATGGTAGACCAGTTTTTGTTACAAACTGATTGAGTTTACCCTGAATAAGAATTGTTATACTACTACTAGACTTATGCCGGGGCTTTATTATGCAAGGGGTCTGAGGCCAATAGGCCCTTGTTGGGTTGGGAGTACAACCTGGTTAAAGGGCATTTTGTGGGGCACAGCCTATCCCTTGGACTAACCCTAAAAAAATTTAGAGAGGTTATATCATCTGGACTCATTGGTCCAAGCATACGTATGTGGACTCTATATTAAATGCAAATTTGATCTGCTTCTTGAAGGAGAAAATTCGTAATTTTGTATTTTTTAAAATGACAAACACAGGGGTCTGTGATGCAAAACATTCGGCTTATTAATCAAAACTCCGTCAGAATCAACTGAAAATTTGGAAAATAAGCCTTTCTCAGGATATCTAGTGAACCCTGACCAAAAACAAAACGAACTTTAAAGTGAAACTTGAAAAAGGCTTAACCCCCTGGGCACTGCCCCTATTGCTACAGTATTTCTGATTGGTTTCATTACAGGACAACAACATGAGATAGCCCTCTGAGTAACCCATCAAAGAGAGTTACTTCTCATTCTCTGTGTTACCATACCACCATTCTTACAGTATCTCTATTGTTTATTACATGATATACCTTCCCAAGTGGACCAATCAAAATGTTGCTCTGAGGCTGATAGATAGGCAGTAGTGCCCAGGGGCTTAAAAGTCTAACAAATAAAATTTCACCCAATTTGAGGACTTTTTCAGGCTTTTCAATAATTTTGGGAAGCTAATGAAATCTTCAGGTTTGAGTGGTTAAAAAGTGGAAATGTTACTAGTGAATAAGACCTTTTAAAGATTACATTCCACTGAGTTGGCAATTGCTACACTAGTGGTGGCCAGGGAGAAGGAAAGTTCCCCTATTTTTTTCGTTCCCCCATATCAACCCCCCCCCATGGATTTTTGTGCAAAAATCACCAATTTGGGGCCAAAATTTGTTTACAAATCTCAAAACTTTTGGACAGATTTACCCCCCATTTTTCCCCAGAATGGCACTGCTACTGATACCATGACATCCCCTGGCTGCACCTGAACCCTGCATGTGTTTTTGTTTTTGTTGTTGTTTTGTGTAGTTTTTACACGAAAATACAATGCATTATTCTTTACCCTCCTGGCTTGGCGACCCTGAACAACTATTTTGGCGATTCAATTTTTCCAACTCTTTCCATTCACAGACCATTTCTACAAAATCAGAATGCAAAGAATTCCTGTTTAAAGGATTAGCTACGCGATTTGCTAATTCCGAAACCATCGAAAAAAAATCATCAAAATTCATATTTTTGTATTTTTATTACTGGCATTGGATATGCGAACGTAACCTGCAACTTTGTCTTGAAAATCAGTGTATTAAACAACAAGGAGTAGGGCCAAATCCAAAACCGTTCAACCAAGTCCTTAAAATTAAATTTGCTAAGAGGAATAAAATTCCATTATGTTTCAAGAGCATACACTTCGAGGCAAATAAATTCAACAATTTTTTCCAAGGCATCTCAAATATTCCAAAAAGATCGGAAAACGATCAAAATGGCGTCTCTGATGCGGACGGCTGGAATTGTAAAAAATATGTACAAATTATTGTAGACGAGGATGATTGAATTTTTACTTTTTTTAGTTAGTGGTTGCACGACTAGTCATCCATAAACTTTTTTTAACTAAATTTAAACTGGTTTTCTAAATTAAGGGAAACCTTCGAAAACAGTGGGGGGTCAATTTCCGTGCCGTCGCCTTTTTAACATAATCATTATTTTTCAAAAAAGTATTATTTATCCACATTACATTTTATTTACTAAAAAACTATCAGTTTTAGTGTGATAAATCCCTTCCATCAAAAATTGGAAAAAATCAATTATATACAGAAAGGTACTATAAACATGGTTCCCATTTTTGCGACGGACGGAAAAAAATGCGACGGAAGGATTTTTTTCCAAGTCAAATGTTATAACAAAAAAGCTCAAACCTTGAGACAGAACATTTTTTTTATAGTTTTGTATGTAAATTATGTAATAAGAGGCGATTATGATGGAAGAAAAATGAAAAATGGCAAGCATATTAAAATTATGAAAAAAAATTCTGTACGTCGCAGTTAGTTTGTCTATTGCAAACAATGCAAAAAACGGCAATGTTTAAAAAAATAGATAAAATTTTTTTTATGTTTTTTGGTTTTTTTACTGTTTTTAATTTAATTATTATTTACATGCATAATCAACTTGTTAACAAAAATATGATGGATAAACAACATTACAATTCCAGCACGAGAGCATGTAAAATTGTTCCGTCTGTCGCATTCCGTCCGTCGCACTTGTATCAGATTGCTTTTGACGATATTTCAAGTTATCGGAATAATTTCCTCAAAATATTTCTCTCACTTTTTACAGGTAAGAGACCTAACCTATATTGATAATGGAATCAAGCTCCCCTTAATTTTTGACAATAATGAAACAAGTGTTCAGAAGTTTTGGAAATCCACTTTTTGTCAATTCCGTCCGTCGTAATCATAAAATGTGTTGCCATAGCAACATACTTGAACTTGACCACTTGATTTTTTTTCATATTAAAGTATACTATTCATGTAATTATTATGCTTAGGTTCAAGTAGGGGAATAAATACAAACAAAACTAACGGTCAAATTCCGTCCGTCACAGAAACGGAGGTTTTGGATTTGGCCCAGTATTTTTTTATCTTATTCTGTAATTTCTTTACGTGCGTATCAAAATTCCGACTTGTGATCAAAAATGCCTTTCCCTGTGAATATCCCAGATTTTAAGCGTAATATTGTGCACCATGATTGATACACTTTGACCTCAAACACAAACATGATTGATCTTTGTTTATTCTGTACTGGTGTAAACCACAATTGACTGTTTAGTGTAGATTGAGACGCCATCACTGTATGTCTATTTACGGGAGACGGTATGACTAATTTCCTCAAATACTTCATTTCTTCACTATTTGGTGTTTGTTTCTACATTAAAGCAGTTATATGGAATTGTACACACTTATCCCTGATTTATAAGTTTTTAAAAAATGCATTTCCACAATTTTCGATTCTTTCGCATTATCGCTGCTAATCCCTTTAAGAGAATCAGGTCTCCAATAACTTTTTCGGTGATAACCTAAGAGAGATTTCACATATAGATTCCCAAAAAAATACTGAAAAAGCCACATGGCATGAGTCATGAAAATGAAACACACTTAAAAAGGCTTGGTAAATCCCTTATACCTAAAAAATCTTGCAGGAATTATTACTAAAAAATAACAGCGTCCTCGGACCGCACGATGTGTCGCATGCCGGCGCGGTTTTGTTTGTAATGATAGGTCTCATTTGACCTTGACCTTCGATGTGACCTTTGACATCATCAACGTAAATAAGGTCAATGATTGAACCTATGACTCAATTTGGTTCCAATTGAACTTCAACTTTTCAATTTAGGTCAATTTTACATTTTAGCCTATGTTACAACTTGAACTCAACCTGACCTTTGACCCTTGGTATGTGACCTTGGACTCATCCAGCAAATGAGGTGATCCATGTGGCATCTAGGACTCAAGTTTGGTTTAAATCCAGTGAAGTATGTGGATATTACAGGCAAAGTTTTAACCCCCTTTTCACAACAACAGACATCAACAACAACAGACATCAACAACAGACAACAGGGACAAAGTGATCCTCTGTGTCTTCCTGCCTTAAGGCAGACGACACAAAATGATGGACTGAAAAACATACAAGAGAGTTATTGCTATAAATAATCCGACCTTTACAATGACAGCTTTGTAGATAAACAAATTCTGGCTCTGACAAAGAAGAAACAAGATTTTAATTAAAAATACAAAATGCACACCTAAATTTCACACCGGTGTAAATAAATGAGAAAAGGAGGAGAGTCCAGGCCGCCTCTGCAAATGACAGTGTTTATGGGGACCAGTTTCGAAAACGTTTACCCTAAAAATGCATTGTTCCCTGGAACGCATTGTTCGTTTCTGCAATGCATTTGCCAACGAGTCGCAGTTTGGTAATGTCAGTCACATAGGGGTCATCTGAGGCAACCTGTTGACACCTCATATGAGCCTTGGGCCAGTGGTTTCTCTATTTATTTATTTATTCTATTTTATTATTTTTACGGTATAAAACCCAGAAAAACAGCAAGTGCTGAGACATCTGGATTAACAAGTGCACTCAAATACTGAAAAAATACAAATACTTCTAGCGTATTTCCCCTCTAGATTGGTCACACATCATCCAGATGGTTGATAAGTGTCAAATTTAATTGTATCCATTACTATGGAAGAAGTCCGAATATGATCAAACCAATTTCTCAAACTACAGTACCTCGTACAAGTAAAAACAACAATGCCAAAGGCAAAAGTATTGGGGGGGAAGCACCATACATTTCAGGTGCAATAAGAAAGTTGAGATTGGGGCATTTATTGTTCCCTGCCGACAACGGTGAGATTTTTAAGTTTTTGATTTGTGTTTTCATTTTGCCTTTTCCAGAACAGATAGGGTGTCAAGGTTGTACTGAAAAATGGGAAGCAGGAATATAGTGAGTAATGTTGTAAAAAATTTACCCCAGGATAACCTGGGTAGGCTGCTACCAGTCCATGTTTTGGTTAACCTTTATGAGGCATGTTCTTGGGAAATGCATTATTTTTTATTTATAGTTGCACCGTTGTGAATTATTTCCAAAAATTCGCAAAAATAAAAACCCATGAAAATTTTCCACTTACATTCTTAGTATAGTACAGATTAGCAATACAATTTGTACTGCTAAAACTTTTATAACTTACTACTTTTTTTTGAAAGATTAAATGTTTCAACTAATGGTAAGTGTTTCTCCGTCATTCTTTTGCATCTTTCTAGTGTTAAAAAACTGAAAAACAAAAACACTGACAGCAAATTGAGACTTTTTTTTTTTTAAGGCCTTCCTGTGTTATGAAGTAAAAACAATATGACACATGTCTGTAAAAATTATGAAAATCTACAAATTAGAATCATCTTCATACATCTCTTGAATCATTCAAATAGAGAAACCAGTTTACAATGCTCCAGGTTTATGTTTCAACACCTTTTAACAGAAATTACAAAACAGTGTACATTTTATTTAAGTCCCATTATGGTAAATGATTAGGTCGCAAGTTTGATTGGAAGCTTGATGTTTTTTATCCTTTGTTTAAAGACACTATCAGTGATTTGCTAAATCAGCAAATCGAAAAAATCCATCACAAATATGATTTTCGCCTATGTAACAAGTAAAGGCATCCTAACATCCCTGCAAATTATAGATACCAGAAAGCAACCTAAGGACAAATCGGAGATTTTAGTCATTATTGACACTTACTACAAAACGTAATTGAATGGGAATCGTATCTGGAACACTGCCGTTTTCTTCTTTCTGTCAGGTGTACAGCTGGAAAAGGTAACTTATGCAGAAGGTTCTACAAGACTATATCCTTCATTGAAGCTATTCCTGCAAATTTAAATATTGTCAATCAATGATAGTGTCTTTGAATTGTGTTAACAAAATAGCATCATCATGATACATCCCATTCCTTCTCTCAATACTTCCAAACATTTTAAACATATCGTGTAAGCATCTGGACTTTGTTTGTATTCTCAAATTGCAAACAAATATAACTTACCATCTGTTTTTTCTGTTGAAGATTTTTCCCTTATGGACGAGTTCATCTTGGAGTGTTTGGGTAATAACTCGTCAATCTCCCTGATGCACAACTCCAAATCCCCCACTGATAACCTCGCACTCAGACTTCCTCTTTTTACTTTTTCTTACATGAAAAACAGAAGTACTTTGAAACAACCACAGTTTCTTAGCATGCAGCTGGTTCATATCCACTCAAGGGCCATCAAACTTACTTTTTGCTGATCTTTAAGCTACTAGGTGACAATATTAACAGATTTTTAAACTATATTTTTGTATTGCATCAGAATGATGAAATTCCTTAAGATCACAAATGGCCCAAAAATAAATAACCTTTTCCACCTCAAATCGGAGCATAACCTATAAAATAGTACTCAGGGCGTCCTTTCCGACTAGAGACCATTTTCTCAACTTTTAAAAATACCTTTGACAGCTTTTTAACTTCAGGAATAATTGAAAACTCCCACCTTCCTTAAATTATCTGTTTTAATAGCTCATTGCATGATATCATACACCCTCTTGAGGAACCAATCAAAATGGACCTTCTATATATCCATGCAGCCCTAAGCTTTGCAGTCCCTGCAGCTGATTGGTTATTTATGCTATATTATGTAAGTAGCCATCAGAAACATGGTAAAAAACTTAAAAAAAAACACCTTAATTACAATATTATAATCGTCAATGAAATTTATTGCTTTAAGCTTATTACTCTCTGTGCAACTTAACCTTTGACCCAACATATTCCTTACCTTTGCAGAAATACTGCCTTCCTCAACTGCACCACAAGTTGATGGAATCACTTGTGCTTGGCAGAGTACCTTTTTGAATGCGCGTTTGAAGTTCTTCTTGGCCTTACTGGCAGCTTCAATTGCTGCTAACTGTGCTAAACATACTGCACATAACTGAAGTGGATAGGTGTACACCCGATTGTTATAGGCAGAGTAGATGTTGTCTACTTTCAGGATCTTGGAGAGTCTCTCTGCGAGGGAGGGCTCTTCTGGTTTGCCTGGGGTCCTTTCGTAGGTGATTTTATGGAAGGGTGTTTTGTCTTTTGCACTGCACACTATGCACTCAGGTTGATGGTCAGCCATTGCATCGACTATCTCTCTAGAAAGTCAATCAACCTGTAAAAGGTAAATAATATAAAGTTAAAATACTGCAAGTAAACTTGCGTCATCCCCCTGGCAAGATGGCAGTCTGGAACATGACCTCAGATGACCTATGACCTTTGACATCATCCACATATGAAGGAACCCCTATTGCACCTTAAGACTAACCCCACAAAGACACTTTCCCAAGGGGACCACTGAATCTCACAAAACCATACAGCGAAGGATATCTATCACATGTATATAAATCACTGAATCTCACAAAATCACACATTTCATTCTTGACTAGGAAATCACTGAATCTCACAAAATCACACTGGTGTCCATGCATCGTAAACCACTGAATCTCACAAAATCTCACAAATAGCTTAGTGCAGAGTGTTTAATCACTGAATCTCACTAAGTCTCACAATATGCACCACTGGTGTGGTTTGTGAGATTTTGTAGGGTTAGGTTAACCCAAAGTCTGGTTTTAAATCAGGTTTTCAACTTTTTGAAGGAGACGTGAAAAACGAAAAAACTAGCCAAACTGGAACACGCACACACACATACATACACATACGGACATGTGCGCCATCGCAAATTCCCCCTCTGCTTCTCAAGCCAGGGGATAATAAAAATGCATGGTAAAATTGGTTTATAAATAGAATTTACTGTTTATTGATTTTTACATAACTTATGAAAGGGTGTTTTGTCTTTTGAATACACTATACACTCAGAATGGTATTCTCAAAAGGAGTCTAACTTTAGACCTGGGTTAAAACAACTGTTACTCCTTCACAGAATCAACTCCACTGTAAGGATAACATATGGGTCATGGGCACACCCATGACTGACCCACATCAAATCACTTAAAGCAATACATGTAATAGCACATTTTTTGAAGAGTGCTCCCAATTTTCCAAAAATTTTAAAATTTTTACTCGGTTGCATTGGTAACTGGTAGGGCTGCACGACTAAGTCGTCTAAAGTCGTAGTCGCGACTATTGGCCATTGTTGCGATCACAACTATCATGCAGCTATTTCAATGAGCAGTGTTGGAACTTTAAAAAGCTTAAAATGATCTTAGAAATGTTGTACATCTGCAAGTAATACTATTCAAACTGATTGCAACTCTTTGCGTGTTTCCTGAGTCATTATGAATATCCGCATGTTGTTTTTTCCTTTAACCCTAACCCGGCCCAGACGCATTGAGGTGCAACGAAAACGTGGTACCGGTCGGAAAATGTTTCTTGTTGCATCTCGGCCGTCAACAACTATTTTTTGTCGTGCAAATGACTCTCATTGCACCTCATTGCATCTGGGACGTCTTCTCGGAAAATGACGCGATGTTCCTCGTTGCATCTGGGACGTCTTTCCGGAAAATGACGCGATGTTCCTCGTTGCATCTGGGACGTCTTTCCGGAAAATGACGCGATGCTTCTCGTTGCATCTGGGACGTCTTTCACAGAAAATGATGCGATGCTTTTCATTGCATCTCGGACGGTTTGCCCGCAGAAGGCGCAATGCTTCTCATTGCATTCGCACGCGATGCTTCTCGTTGCATCTGGGACGTCCTTCCGGAAAATGACGCGATGTTTCTCGTTGCATCTGGGACGTCTTTCCGGAAAATGACGCGATGTTTCTCATTGCATCTCGGCTGTTAACGACTGTACGCTACTTATTCCTGTGCCGGGAAAAGGTCCGAGATGCAATGAAACGCAAAATTTGTTTCTCATTGCATCTGGGCCGTTAAAAAATAAAATAGAATGCTTCTCGTTGCATCTGGGACGATGTTCGGCAAAACCACCCGGTCCGGGTTAGGGTTAATGCACTTTAAATAACCAGTACTTCCGTCAAACGCTACTTATTCCTGTGCCGGGAAAAGGTCCGAGATGCAATGAAACGCAAAATTTGTTTCTCATTGCATCTGGGCCGTTAAAAAATAAAATAGAATGCTTCTCGTTGCAGCTGGGACGATGTTCGGCAAAACCACCCGGTCCGGGTTAGGGTTAATGCACTTTAAATAACCAGTACTTCCGTCAAACGAGTCAACATTTTGCATTTTTTTAAAATTATAATCCTTTTATGATAAGAGCACCACTAGAACGATGTCTTGATTTTTTTTCATCGCGTCATATCTTTGCGTATGTGTTCTTGGCTGGAATATTCGCCATGGAAGGAATTATTTCACTTGCATAAGTAAATAGAATTGACTCAATTGAGACATTAATGTAAACTTGGCACTTGCCGTTTATTAAACTTCAAGATTGTTTGTTCGCATGAAAGGAAAGAAACACTTACAAAACAACAAATAAAAGTGTATTTTCTTGAGTTAGATATGTGTACAATGTGTGTAGTATGTCTTGTATCAGTACCCCAATTTACCAGGAACATTTAACTGTATCGTAAACAAAAAGTTAAGCTTGAATTTTGACCAAAATTTTGACCTCCAAAAAATCGCCTATGATAGTCGTAGTCGCGACTATTTAGTGCCGACTAGTCGGCTACCAAAATAGCTGGGTTGTGCAGCCCTAGGAAATGGATAGTAAACTATATGTGAATGGTTAAGCTGGAACATGTAGTGTTGCCAAGGACGGTAGAATAAATAATATCGGAGATCTATGAAAATAATTCAACAGGTTGGAAACGGCCTTCCAATATGAAATAACCGGGAAATGTACGTTCTACGCTCATCCATTAGTGTTTTAATGGTTCAGCACGTCAAAGTTAGGGTCATTTTCCTTGAGGTGGCCAATATTCATCGCCTTTTTTTTTTTCTTTTTTTTTTCTTTAAGTACAATCTAGGATCCCAATTTAATTACAAAACGCTTATTTTATGATAAATATGGTTTTTGTTGAGCATTCTCATCCCAGGTACATGTATAGTTTCCTAGACAGTAACAACCATAAATGTGCAAAAAATATCAAATTTTGACAATTGGGGGTGCTCTTCAAAATGTGCTCTGTATTGCTTTATGTGGTGGTGTTTTATGGCTGTAATCTATTTTGATCCCTTTGCGGCGTGAGTTGCTATATTAAACGAGCATCTTGGCCACCATTGCCTGGGTTCCTTCATGATTGGGCCTTTCTTTTTTGCAGTAATTGGGTGAGAAAACTCCCACAAATGGGTGGAATGGGTCAACTGAGAGGCATTATAAGAGGGAAAAAGGGTCCATGCATAAATGACTATAGTGCTTTTACTTCCTCGAGTCGGGAGGTCAGGTTATTATGCAGTGATTGCAGCAGAAAAACGTGGGGTAAAGCAAGGCTGGCCATCCACAGCGCGTATAAAGGCGGGCAGAAAATTTGCCAACACGCAAAAACATCTGTAAGCGATGACGTCACTGATGTGGAAGAAGATAAATGGAGTATAATCTGATTTTACACCAGGACTAAAGTTAGGGGATGTCTTGAGAATAAAGGGGGGTGAGTTGTTCAAGGTGGATATGATGAGGGACATGGACTTCGAAATGCACCTAAAACAAGTATTTCCACTCGACTAAAAAACAACCCTAAACAAGCATTTTTGTCTGTTTTTCCTACATAACAAGTCTTTTGTCAGTGTTGATACCCTCAAAAAGTAAGCAATGCATTGTGTGATAAGATACATGTTTACCTGGATTTGCCTCATGTTGCTTACTTCCAAATTACAACTTTTTGATGATTTGATCTCGCCCATTTCAGGGTACGAAAAAAACCTAACTTTTTTCATATTTTGCTGTTTTGTAATCTAAACAATGTACGCGCGAACATCGCTTGTTGGAAAAAAGACACCCTTTTTTACGAGTTGTCTTGTTCACGATCATATCCGCCTTGAATACAAGTGCCCCCCTCCCCCGGGCTTGACATAATGGATCCAAAAAGAAACTGGAAGCCACTCAAGCAGGAGAGAGGACGAAAGTGTGGTGCTTTATAAAACAGTGGCAGTATAGGATACTGTTATTGCATATAATTAGAAAGTATTTAAGGATGACGCGAGATGTGTGCTCCAGTGGGCAACAGTTGCAAGATCGTGATCGTTAGGACGTTAAAATATCGTGAGTTCAAGCCCCCACTGTGGTCATCATGTTTGTGTCCCTGGGCAGATACTTAAAGCCAGTATATCAGTGCTCCACCCGAAAGAGTAAACAAGATTTGAAATTTGCAGTCCACTTTTAACAGTTGAAGGATAGTCGGTAGATTTCTCAGAAGTTATTTGTTCCAACTGAAAAATTGACAAAAAGGAAGTAAACATCGTGTTCAAAGTGAGTGAGGTGAGTATTAACATTAGACACTAACACCATTGTGTCATATCGTGTCCTTAAGATAAAAACCTTTCAACATAAAAAAAACGACGCAATATTAAACTTCATTTCAATTCAAATTACAACAATTATAAATAGATACACATCACCCACTGATGAACCAGATCATCACCCATCCATGTATAAAACAAGATAACCCAATTGAATGCAACAATACACATAGAGAAACATGCATCTACAAAAAACACAGCTTCACAAGATACACTGATCAATTCCTAATTATAATTATACACATCATACACTGATGACAAAGTTCATCACCCATCCATGTATCAAGTAAAAATTTCAACTACAAATACTAATAATCAACAATCACATCAGAACACGCAAACACAAGATCCCCTTTAAAGACAAATGCAGTATTGAACCATTAAGGCAAATGGCATGCATATTTGATAAATGTTTATATACTTAGTAAATGCATATTTGATAAATGTTTATATACTTAGTAAATAACCTGAGCATTATACCCAAACTGTAAACACATTATAATTTTAACACTTTAAATACATCGTAACAATTATATTTGAAAGTCGGTGATCTGCCAAATACATTGACTCGTGGGATACACATGGGATCTTCTCTTGTATTAAGGTGCTCGCAAGAAATCCTCTCTGAGTGATTACATTTGTTTCAAAAAGCCCCCACTAAGAAAGATACCTCCTTACTAGTCAGGATTTCCTTGGCACAACTTTAAAATTTAAGGTGTACTCCAATGCACTTCCCCTTCATAGAAAATTAAGTACTTGGGACACTAATTTTATCAGGTATCTACCCATTTGGTAATGATGGTATGGAGGATATGATTCATTTTATGTTTAAGTGAGTGAGTGAGTATTAAAATTTAAGGACAACTCAACACAATTGGGTCATATCATGTCATTAAGATTAAAAAAAAACATTTAACATATATATATTATATATATCAATATACAATGCAATATTAAAACTTCGCTTCAATAAGTTCAAATTACAATGATAAAAAGATACACATCATACACTTATGAACCAGATCATCACCCATCCATGTATCAAACAAGATAAACCCATTGATTGCAACAATACACATAGAAAACACATATCTACAGAAAAACACAGCTACAAGAGATATACTGATAAATAAATTCATAATTATAATTATACACATCATACACTGATGAAAAAGTTCATCACCCATCCATGTATCAAGCAAAAAAGACAAATTTCAACAACTTCAACAAGGCGAACTTTTATTTACGCAATGCGTAAAATATGTCCCCGCCAAATGTCGCGATCACTAAGAAGTGAGAAATTGAACTACATCAGACCACCCCCTTAAACTTGGGACCACTAGACTCCCTTACTTAAACCATGCAATGTCTAAATTGGAAGATGGATATTTTAAACCCTAAAATCTAATCAGGTCGAGAATGCTATTTATATTTTAAGCTTTTACAACAGCCTTTGGGTATATGTTTATTGTAGGTTTTTTGTGTAAAAGGACTCAAGAAATGTGAAAATTCCTTAAAATTTACTGAATTTAGTAAAAATTATGATAATTAAAAATGAAAAACTAAAAAATTATTTTGAAAAAAAAATGTGACCAATTTTAAATTGGGAACCATAGAGGTATGAAAGAGGGTGACCAACTGAATTTATGTATTTCACATTTCCCAGAAATGTAAACAAACACTGGCAACCAAAAGACTGACCCAAATGGCAACAACCAGACCTAAAAAAAACCTTCAATGAAAACATGGGTACTACATATGTTAATTACCTTTGTTGTGGTATACCTTGCTCCCCCACCTAGCAAATTACGCTTGTTTTTTGCATATTATTTGCATATTTTAATTTGCCCGAAAATTGACCCAAAATCTAAATCAGGTCAAGAACTTGTACACACGCCTTGTGGGAAAAATTTTATAAATTATGCAAATTAGATAATTAGCATATTTTACACCCAAAAATCTAACGGGTCGAGAACTCATCAACTCTTTCCACCAAGTTACATCATCGTAGCCTTACGGAACTCCATATAAAATGTACATCAATGGTGACATTTTCTGTGCAATTATCGCCTTTTCCCTTGACCTTGTTCCTCTACCCCCTGACTGACCAGGGGGGATCCTTGGGGAATGAATTACATGGCGAGTAGGGGATATCCCCTCCTAAAATATACCAAAGTTTGGCTTACTCATAGCTCATCCAGAAGAAAAAAAAAGAAATACAGATATGCTCAAATTTCCAGGGTTAACATTTTTATCACGGGAACATTAAGGACATATGACGGAGGCCCAATGTTATAGTCCCTCCTGAACTTCTTTTCGCGGGGACCAATTTACTGGCAATCAACAATAAACATATTCACCATCAGAACAATGTAAACACAAGATCCCTATAAAAAAAAACAACGATGAATCAATACAATATTATGAAACATTAAGGCAAATCTAACAGGTTACAATAGATGGCCTCATCATAAATGGACAATGTATATTTCTGAAAAAGAAGTTTAATTATTGTAATTTATTTGTGTTTTTTGATTTTTTAAATATATTATGATATGATTTTTAAGCTACACCACGTATTACTATTCAAGTGCTAATTATCTAACACACCACATGAAAAATACCACTTTACGGATATAAATAAATCTTAAAACCACTTTCAACATACACTAACATCTAATATTATAATAATACAAATTATAATTACAGGGTGAGTCAAACAAAACTTGACTGATTGTGTCCGCCATTTTGAATTTTAGTAATATATATCTAACATATTTGGCATCATTCGAAAGCTGGGTTCATTATCTTTAATTTACTGCAAAGATCTTTATTATCGGTTAGGTATAGACCACAGATACAGTCGTTTGAATAAAGCAGTCGGTTTTGGCTTCTGTCCACGGATACATTGGAAATGAACGGCGTTCAGAGAAGGAAATCGGTCGCTCACCCAGAAACCGAAATCAGGCTATTATTCACTGCAGATTCTTGATTCGAAACGACTGTAGCTCGCCTATACTTAACCGAGTGGAATGATCTTTGCAGCAATAAAGAATCATGAAATAAGCTTTCCGCAGATACCAAATATTAGATATATTATTTACAAATTCAAAAATGGCAGACCAAAAGCAGGGTCAAGCTTTTTTTGACTACCCTGTACAAAGCCCCTTAAATTGAAACAGACGAGTTGCTCATGATAGTCGCTTCATTTCTTAGGACATGCCAGGATTACTCAGGCCTATTCTAACCCCAACCCACAGGGGGGGGGGTTGTTCTGTTTAAGTCAAAAGCCTTGAGAGTGATGTAATTACAATCTTACATCCTAGCAGATCTGTTTGATGCCCATTTACCTTTTGTTCGCGACTTTTTTGTAAGTCATATTTGAAATTCGCATGGTCAACTAGATCACATATTCTGAAGTCGTAACTCTATGTACTTTTGTCATCTTGCATGTATTTGTATTACATATTACCCAAGCGTCATTTTGACATGCCCAATTGATGAGTGCTTGCGTTGGCTCAGGCACCAATCCCAAGGCGATGTTGAGTGCAACATTTTTCTGTCACACCCCGGCCAAGTCACCACCGCTGCTAGTGGGCAAAAGGTCAAAATGCGTCAAAACCCGATTGTGTAATTCATTTTTGATATGCGCTTAATCTGTGTATTTGTATCTTTGTCACACTTTATTTGTTTATACGTGTTTGAGAAATTGCGCTTTACCGTTGTCCGACCCAAAATCCTGTGTGGCTTCTTTTGACATGCGTGAACGCCATGTGAAAAAAGTCCCGGCATAGGCACAGTAAACCCGGGCAAAAAAAGGATCAACTCCCCGACTATCAGGTAGTAGTGTAAGTCCCGGCCATCCCCGGGGGGTACCCAGGGCCGGGGCACTTTTTGATAGGTGCATAAGAGTACCGGTATATAGAACATGATGATTGGATGAAATTTCGATGGCATGCAAGTTATCTGCTAATATTATTATTAATATGTGATGTGTCATCAGCAAAGAGAGTCTGGAATGTCTTAGATTCCAATTTACGCTTTTAAGGTATTGTACGCACCATTAAAAAAAACAATTCGCTTGAAATACCCCCATTGATATTGACCAATTAATTCCAACTTATAATCAGTTGAAAGGTGACCAAAACAATAGGAAACATAATACAATTTTCTCATTTGTTTGGCTATATCACAAAATTCTGACTCATTTTGATGATCACATACATTAATAGTGGACTAAAAGCAGACTCTTGATCAGCTTGATTATTTGAATCAATGAAAAGTTTAAGAATAGCCTTTTCTCAATACCTAGTGAAAAATAAACAATACAGGGAAGGACAGTTTGAGTTAATAATTTCCTGGCCATGGCATTACG